>CM028145.1:14369445-14389531 GCA_016403345.1 Corylus heterophylla | reverse complement strand
GAAGTCGTGTATTTCGTCAGAAGAACGTCAAAAGAAGTTACTAACGAAATTGAAGTCAGTATGTTTCATCATAACAAAATCAGGTAAACATTCTGACAAAATACTGCAATGCCAGAGAGTTAGCGATGAAACCTAGTTCGTTCTTACGAAATATAATCGTTCTAACGTTGCTGCAGTTACTGAAGTTAAAAATCCAAACTTTATCCGTTTCAAAGAGACCTTAGATTGTGGCATATAAATAGGTAACATTCTCCACTACTTGAAGCAAGGAAGAATAGCTCTTTGTGTTGCCTAGAAGCTTTCTAGAGGTTAATCTCCCTTCAACCTTGTTTATCCAAGTAAGGTTCATTAAAAAGCTTGTAACTTTCTCTACTTGGATTTCTGATTCCTTCAAATCATACCATACACATCCTTCAACTGTAAAGAGTTACCGATGAGTCAGGGAGGAAATGGAGATGAAGAAGATTGGCTAGCATGGAGACAAGTGTGGAGCTTGTTGCCTTATTGAGTCTTTAGAATCACAAAGAAGTTGTTGAGTTTCTATGTCTGTATTTTGAATCTTCCTGCAGTGATTTCTAGCGTTTAACTGCCTTGGAGTTTTTTTTTTTTTTTTACCTTTGATGTGCTAAAAGGAATTTTCCGCCCTGTAACCAAAATACTTGTGTTATTGTGGTGATGGTTTTTTGTCAAGTACTTCATTTTGTTTTCCATATTTATTGTTTGTGTGCTTGTTATGGGGGTAGAACCGTTCCTTAGGTTCTTTCACCATAAAATGAAAAAAAACTGAAGATCGAATTCACATCAAGGTAGGATCCAAACTAACCCAAAACATACACATATCGGAGGCCACAGCATATGTGTCGCAACTCGCAAGGCTTCTATGCTCTAAAATACCATACTTAAGTTTGCACTATAAATCCAAGCAAGCTGGCTCACAGATTGGTTTCTATTACCCGATCACCGACCACATATATTCAGACTCTCAAACATTTGAATGCAATCTTCAAAAAAAAAAAAACTTTTCCAGCCAATTTTAGTGGAAGGATATGCTATTGTTCCATTAGTTTTTTAAACATCCAACGCAAACTTTGAGTAGCCTTGTTGAGGTATAGGAAGCCAAGTGTTCAGCAAATAACTGCAGAATGCTAAGCCCATATTCCCCTTACACATCAGCAATTACTGGTTTTGTTTGCGTAAAAGCATAAACGTATTTATGAAAAGTACAAAACTTCACCAACTTTCACTCCCACCCCTACGCCTCTCTTTCAAAACCTTAAACACTTGTTGCATTGCAGTCTATACTCTGAAACCATAGAAAACGTCTGAATTATGCACCTGCATGTATTTTGGTGTATCTGCATGTGTCTATGTGTACATATATGATGTGTGTGCATATATGATAAAACGGCATGAGTTCAGAAGCATACTGTAGGGCATCAGTTGCAACCTCAGCCACAAACTTCTGTGTAGCAACAGCTACCAGCCTAATTCTGAAAAAATAAAGCAAAATAAAATTTAATTAGATAGTAAATAGCAACAAAAAATAAAAATAAGAAAAGAATAGAAGAAATAAAACATCAGATATCCTTTTTCTTTCCCTGTAAGAAGATGTGAGCTTAAGGCCTACACTAACTCCCACGGGCTACAAAATCCAATTTCACAAGATAATATTCGTTTATTAGCTTCTAAATTTCAGCTCAAAAGGTAAATGATATCAAATTATGAATACACTCAAGAATGAACACTGGAAATTGTCAACCCCATCACAGACAAGCATTTTAATTATCCATTGTTGATGATCATGAATGAAGGAGCTTTTGTAAAAAAAAAATTAAATAAAACTGTAAGATACAGCATTTTCATAACTGTTTAGGGACGTATTGTACTTTTGAAATCGCTTTTTCAAAACACGATTTTACATTGGGTGTTTTTGAAACAAAATTCCATTTAAAACAATCACAATTTCCTATAAAAAAATCAAAAATCAAAAAAGTTATTTAAAACTTTTACTTTTTCACAAAAAGCCACATGAATGAGAATAGAACATATCCAAGATAACTTATTTCCTCTACAAGAGCTTTTTTTATAAGTAATTCAATGTCAATATCCAAGCGCAAAGGGACAGAGGCATATTACAAAGGAAGCATACAAGAGAACCATGTTTAAGGAGAAAAAGAAGAACAAACGTCCAAAAGTTCAGGAAAAAAAAAAACAAACAAAAAACAAAACAAATTATTATGTGATGCTATCCCATGTGTAAAGGAAATTGAACATGATCTTTTTCAGCTCTACTACCGAAGTATCTTGCTCTTCAAAGCTCCTTGCATTTCGCTCTTTCCAAATACACTATATTATACACAAAGGGGCCACCCTCCAAACTTCCAAAATGTTACAATGTCACACCTGACCTCCTCAACTCACCAACAACTCTCTCACCCTTCCAGGCACAACCCATACAACACCAAACAAATTGAAAAGCAAACTCCATAAATCTCTTGCTACTTCACAATAAAGCAGATGAGGTTCAATAGACTCCCTACTCTTCTTGCACATACAACATCAATCTACCACAATAACACTCCTCTTTCTCATGTTATCCAAATTCAATATTTTCCCTAACATCGTCATCCAGACAAAGAACGTTAATCTCGAAGGTTTGGTTAACACATGATAATATGAGCTCACTTCAAACTTGCTCCTTTTGGAAAGGATCCAATACATTCTATTCACATCTCCTTGCCTTACACTGAGAGAATATAACATTTCCAAGAAAAAAGGAAACCAAATCCACCTCCCAATCATGTACGGATCTGGTAAAAAAAAATTCCATCGAATACTCCCATTTCGGAACTACATATGATCTATCACCCACGCGTCCTAGCAACGTGCAATACTATTCAAGTCTGGATAAGATATCTTCAAGGGTTGGTCCCACACTACACATCATGCCAAATTTGCCTTTGACCCACCATCCACCTCGTATCTAACAAATTTTGAAAAAGTTTGCACCCTCCCCCCTCCTTATATATTTCCACACTCCCACTCCGAATGGCCCCGTTACCTCCTTAGAACACCAACCTTCCCTTAAACTATCATATTTAGATTCCATCACCAATCTCCACAAAGCCTCCCTCTCCGTAGCATAACGCCATAATCATTTTCCTAATAGAGCACAATTAAACTGAATCAGGTTTCTAATCCCCAAATCACCTGGTTTCAACAGAGTACAAATTCTCAACCAATTCACTAAATCATCCATTCCATCTCATAAAAAATCCCTCTGAAGCTTTTCAATCCTGTTCCACACCCACTGGAATAAAGAAAAGAGACAATAATCGGTAGGCAAATTGGAAAGAGTGCTTTTTATCAAAGTCAATCAAGACTCCACTACAAAACCTTGAATCAGTTAACTTAACCTTGTAGCCAAAAAATAAAAATTAAGGGGGGCAATGCCACTCAAAAGACTAGCACGCAAGAAGAAGGGCACAGGCAGAAAGAGGTCATCCTAACTGAGTAACACAATTTTCATACCTTAAAAAATTCCCTAGCTGAATTACATTCACTAAGACAGTGTAAGAAGATACAGGTTTGCTGTAACTACTTATATTTTATGAGTTTATCTGCACACCTGATCTAAGAAAACCAAGTCATAGTGAACAGATTGACCGCATAAGCCTGTATTGAGTATTGACTACACCATCATTCAAACTCTTTAGTGAAAATATTAACATCCGGAAAAACATCAAGAACCCAGAACAATAAACAAAAGGCATTCATGCTTTTTTCTTCCCTACCACAAAACAGCCTATGTGACCAAGAACAAGAATATGGCATGTAAACGATCTTTTTTTTTTTTTTTTTTTTTGAATTTCCTCTTGTCGATGTAAACTGCAATTTCTCTCTTTGCAGGTTACCGAGTCTATTTTGAAAAAATAAAAATAAAAATAAATAAAAAAGATAAAACGATGAACAAAAAGTACCTACAGTCGAACGTCGGGACATTGGAACCCGCTCTTGGCTAAGTAATGCTCCACCAACTCGTCTGGAATCTGAAAGCGAAATCCCATACAAGCAAGGAAAAACCAAAAGATTAATTCTCCAGATGCATCTAAAAGCGGTTATGGGTGGATTTTCCAGAAAAACAAAAAACAAAAAGGCAGATTTTCTGGGAAAAGAGAAAAAACTAACCGTGGGAGTGTAATCCATTAAGGATGCGAGGAAATCGGAGAGCGCAGCGTCATCTTCGTGGATACCATCACTTGATTGCTGATTATGGTTCATCCTCGGTGTGTTCTGGAGAAGAGGGAGCACAGCACAAGGTGAGCAATTGGGTTTGGGGTGTTTGGGAATATGTGAGGTGAATTCGCGACTTAGGGTCACGGGTCTTCGGTCACTTGCTTCTGTTCTTCGGGTTCTTTCTGTCAAATTATTTCTAACTCTTTTGTTTTTATAGATTATCACGCTTCAGACAAAATGAGTCCACCCCAACCGAAAATAGTATTAAAGGATAAATGCAAAATAATTCTAGTGGTTTGTCTAAATTCGTTTTTTGTGATATGTAAAATAATTTATAGGTGTCACTCTCATTAAAATAAATAAATATATATATGAAAATATAAATATATAAAACTAACAAATTAATTTCAAAAGAAGGAAAATTGAAAAATACAAAATTAGTTCATATGGTTTACCTGATTTACAATTAGCTTTATGTGGTATCAAAATTGAACTTAGAGGTTCCTGAGGTATACCAACAAAACAATTTAATCCCTACAGTCAAATTTCATTCACTAATTTAACAAATTACATTAATATAACACTGACTTAAATATGACACATATCACAATTTTATTGACTCTGACCTTTTACACTATTAGAATACGTTAAGTAAGTAGACAAAATTTGATAGTATCACATAAAAAATTAGTAGTAAGTGGACACTATCAGAATATGAACTGTGTTGCTCTGCTCTTCACCTCTATGGAATCGGTTGGACATTAGATCTAGTTTTTCAAATCTAGATTTACTCTCCTCAACTGGTTTCGCTCAGCCACGCGCCGGCCCACCATGCTCCCCAGCTCCTCAGCTGCCCATCGGTGCAAAACTGCTCCACTCGTCCATCATGCGCTAGCCAGTGCACTTCGCCTCTCTCATTGCAATTGTTGTAGCTATTTACTAGTTTTTTTATTGTGTTGTTGTCCTTTTTCTAAATAAGGGTTTGACTTCTCTTTATATCTACTTTCATGAACGATTTTTGGGGTAAAGGTTTTTATCCTGACCTTCGAGGATGATTAGTTTTGGTGTGAGGGTTTTACTCTCATGGCCGAGAAAATAAAAGTTTGGAATATAGGGCTACATATGTATTAGATTGAGTCTGCCTAGAACAGATCTATTCTATAACTGAAGTTTGGACATGGGTTAGCGAATGTTGAAGTCATAGATAGGAATTGATTGTGAGATTTTTATGTTTGTCTTTATGGCGTTGTAATCTCATAGCTTTGGCTATTATTTATCAGCGTTTTATGCTATCTGATATAAGAATTTTATGCTCTTGATCTTTTTAACAAAAAAAAAAAAAAAAAGTAAGCAAGTGGACAAAATTTGATTATAAGAACTAAATTAATTTTTTTAGCATCTCATCGGTGCCACCTTCTCTCTCTCCCTTCGTCTCTCCCTCTCCCCTTTGGTTTGGCCAAGAATGGAGGAAGACATGGGCGGAACCACGTTAGGCCTTGGGAGACCCCCAAGGCCCAAGGTGGTCCAAAAAAAATTATAAAAATTATAAAATTCCTATAAAATTTAATTTTTGACCCTCCAAATTACTTTTTTATTAGAATTTTGCCCCCAACACAAATCTTTAGTTCCGCCTCTGGAGGAAGATGATGATTTTAGGTTTGGGTTGTCGAGAATGGTTGTTGGGATTTCAATATTTTTTTTAGAGTGGGGATTTGGGTTTGGATTTATCATTTATGTAGATGCCGAGAATATGGGTTTGGATTTCTATGAATTTTGAGTTTGTGCATATTGAGAATGTTGAATGGGTTATCACTCTAATCTTTCAGTGAGAAAGTTTTCATATTAACTCGAGATATTTGCGTTGTTCTCATTTTACGATTAATAATATTGCATGTTTTAATAAAATCAATGTCTTGATTCAATGGATCACCGAGATAGATTCATTGTCACATCCATTAAGCAAGGCTTAATGGGAACTCCTTAAAAGGAATCTCTTTCCTCCATTTTCTATTTGATAATTTCTTAACTAGAGAATCTTGAATATTTGATGCTGTTTGTTTCTTGGATTCAAAATTATCAAGTATATGGTGGTAGATGTCTATTATTATGGTTTTTTTTTTTTTTTTTTTTTGTAGGCAATGTTAGATTGTTTTCTTTCCTTTCATTAAACTTTTGATAAAATATCTCATTCACATAAGCTTCTTACTCCAATAGATGGTCTGAAATTTTGATTTGCTCTTGTACATGTCATATATGGAAGGCCTAACCATACTAATTGTTTTGGTAACTTAACTTCTAATCGCTTATCACTACTCCAAAATTGCTCTTGGAATTTTATTGTCTATAGAGTACGTAGTGGCTTAATGTTAAATGAAAACATTTCAAAACTTTCTTAAGTGGTAAATAAGGACATTTATTTCATATCAATCATTACATGTAGACTTGTAAACCTTCAAATTGTATAACTATCTTGTGTTAATACTTGATAAGTAAGAAAGTGTGATATGCTTGAGATGTGCTTTTAAGATGGATTCCCAAAAGCAAGGAGATATGTCGTTCATGCATATTTTGCATGGAGATGCTAACATGGCCAACTCATTTTTGGATGAATCTCAACAAGCTGTAATGTACGTTGATCACTCTCAACCCCAAGAAGTTATGACTGGCACTAAGAAATCACAACGAGGTAGTATCTTCTCTGCAAAGGAAGACAAGTTTTTGGTACTTTCGTGGCTAAATGTTGGCATGGATGTAGTGTAAGGGACTTATCGAACTCATCAAAAAAATTGGCAGAGAATTCACACATACTTCTATGCACATAAGGAGTTGTATTGAACGAGCTTTATACCTTCTTAATGAATCAGTGCTCAATTATTCAACAATCGGTTAAATAAGTTTTGTGCGTGCTCGAGTTTGATTGAAAATCAGAACCAAAGTGGCATTATTGGGCATGACAATTTATAACTTATATTAAAATTTGCGTCAATACATTAATATACCAATAATTTCAATATACTATTTTTTTACTATTTACTTTAATTTTTTAGATTAAGAAGGAGAAGCTTCTATATCACCCACTCCATAACAATGTGCCTTTTCCATTTGAACATTTTTGGAATTTGTTGAAGGACAAACAAAAGTGTCCTTCTATGACAACATCTGCTAATATCACTCATACACCGGATGCAATAAATGAAGGTGAGGGAGACAATGTGTCGCATGATAACGACCTTAAGAGACCAATAGGCAAGAAAGCTGAAAAGGCAAAAGAAAGAGGAAAGAGGGTCCATCCAAAGATGTAGAATTCATGAAGAAGAAAGTAGATAGTCTTGAGAAAGCGCATGTAGTGACACAAAATAATTAACTAGGCTTAAGACAGCTTGGTTAGGGAGTTAATTGGACTTTGGGTCACTAGGGACAGCTAAAGGGGCATTTTCAAAATTTTGGACTTTCTGAGATACAGTACACAAACGCTCATGTGGGGGACCACACGAGCGCTTGTTGACTTTTTATTGACCAATGGTTTTTACCCAATCGTGCACTTGAAAAGCATTTTTAACTTGAATTGAATAGTACACTAGCGCTCGCACCTTTTCAGAATCGTACATCTAAGCATTTTTTACATTTTGTGAATAGTACATGAGCGCTCGCACCTTTTTAGAACTCCTCCTGCAGCACCCTCAACCTTTTTCCCTATATAAACCCACCCCTCATACGACCCTTAACTCTCATTTTAGCCTCTGTTGCCCTAGAGAAACTCTGCTTGGTTGATTTTTGAGAGTTTGTAAGGTTTATGAGTATTCTTGGAGAAAAAGGAGGTGTGGAACTCTAGCTATCTTCTAAGGTGACTTCTTAATCCTTCTTTTATGCTTTCCTAATTATTGTTACTACTCTCTTAGTATTACAAGTTTTTTAAAGGTGCCATAACAAGTTCTTGTACCCGTTTCTCTTGTAAAAGCAAAGAACGATTTCGAAAGGTTTTCAATCACACCCTTGTTCTCTTTAAAAGTTGTATGATAATATGTTTTGCACTTAGATGTGCCTATTTCTTAACAAAACCAAGAATGTTTTTAAAAGGTTTTTAAACACCTCTTTGATTCTTTGTGTGGTGTTTTCTTGTGGCATGTGTGTTTATGTTGAACCTAGGAAAGAAGATACCAACTCATAGCCTTAAATAGAAGCCTAGACACATTTTGGGGGATTTATGGCCAAACCCTAGCCGCTCGCCCAAAGAGCGGATTACACACCCCTTAGCCCCAAAATGTGGTCCAAAGGTTTTAGCAATCCCTTTTCGTTAGATGGAACCTCATAGAGTTCTCTAGTACTGCTTATAACAATGGGTCGTGTTTCGTTATAGTAGGGGTTCGTGATGTCGGAGGACTCGAGTGAGCGAACGAGGTAAGTAAACACTTACGAACACTTTTCTTAAAAACGTGGGATATATAAGCTGACTGATCACACGTATGATATGAGCATGTCTTGTAATAACTTGGTAACTGCATTAATAACTAGTTGATAAGATGCATCGTATGACATAGTACACCGGTACGTGTGGAATAATAGCCATGGGCTTACTATATAGACTTGATTATATGGTCAAATGTGTGTGTGTGTGTGTGTGTATATGCGCCTTAGATCCAATGATTGTTTCGTAACCAGTGCAACCATTGCCTAATAGTTGGTTACTAACAGACGTACATCATTAGTAGTGTGGGTCACCCGAAGCCGAACTCGGTCGGGCTGCTAGTGAAGAACGGTAGCGTACAATGTCCGAGGCACCGACATTATATTACATGTCCCTTAGGACAGGGCCAACCCTACTAAGAAGGGGTAATATCTCGAACAACCATATATGATAGTTAGAACCTATAAAACATTAGTTTTTTTGCATTCAATACTTAGGCGATTGTTGCCAGGAATACACCACCCTTTATTAAACCAAACGATATTTTTAAGGTGTATTAACAGAGACAACATCGCTTTTAAATGTTTACCAAAAGTTGGAGGTTTATTTCTGCTTAATAATAATTAGCTCATGTCATATTTAATTGTGAAGTTTACTTATTAAGTCGTTAGACTTATGCGGTTATAACTCTTATAGGGAGCTTGTACTTAGAACCCAAGAGTGATACGGTTGCCACTACAGACTTTACATTAAGATCTTCATGTTGTTATTAGGTTTGCCTTATATTATTGTTAGTTGCTCCATATCTTTAATTTGAGGATAATACTTGTCCCTGTAATGATTTATAGATTTTTTAGATTTATTTTACCTTCCTATGCATTAACTCTGATAATGTTAAGATGAACGATTTCCCGTTTAGCCACATGTTGGTTAAATTGTGGTAATTGCCGGTAACCCTGCCAGACTAATGAAGATCAATTTTGGAGGCATTACAGCGAGTGTTCAGGGAGAAAAGATAATTCGCTTGGAAAATGAAATGCTTCAGTTGGAACAACTAGATCAAGAGAAGAAAATGAATATTGATAGGAAAAAAAAGTTTCATTTGCAATAATTGAATAGGGATGAAAGAATAATGATTGGGGAAATTATATCAAAACACCTTGAGTAAACACGTCAAAATTTTTTTGTCCCTAAGTTTTTTTTTTTAACAATTTACTCCTTAGGTCAATTGAAATTAAAAGAAAATCCATACCGTCAAATTTTTTTTAACTGCCGTTAGATTAGTTGAAACGCACCGTTTTACCACATCAGCATAATAATTTTTTTAATTTAATTTAAAAATTAAATAAAATTTTTTAAAAAAAATAGAAGGGGTGGCCGGAAGCCACCACAGACCACCTCTAGGGGGCTCGGGGTGGCCAGAGGACCACCCCAAACCATACTACAAAATAACTATTTTTTCTTCACTCGCATTTTCTGACTTGTCGTGATGTCTGACACGTCAGAAAACTTTTCTGACGTGTGTTGAAGGTTAGGAACGTAAGGTTAGTAAATTTTTTTTATTGACGTGTCACTGTTTAGCACGTCCAAATTTATTGACGTGCTACTGTTTACCACATCAATAAAATTTATTGACATACCAAACAATGTCATGTCAAAAAATTTATTGACGTGGCATTCTTTACCACGTCAATAAATTTGCTGACCTATTAAAATTACCGCGTCAGTAAATTTTATGACGTGGTGCTATTTGCCACATCAGTAAATTTACTGACATGGCATTGTTTGCCACATCAGAACTTTACTAACATGGTACTTTTACCACGTCAGTAAAGTTTTTGATGTGGCACTTTTAACAGATCAGCAAATTAAATCATCAGGGTTTTTTTTTTTTCATTTATTTGTTTCATTCATTTAGGGTTCAATTTACTGTTTCATTTTTTGAAAGGCCAATTTTGAATTTATTTTTTATTGCAGAATTTCAGAGTTAACCTAATACACATGTAACGAACTATATATTCATGAAATGACGTTAATCATCCATCAAAAATATACTTGATGTCACGAACTACCACATTAAACCCTAAACGAATTTTTCATTAATCATTCATAAAAAAAATACTTACTATTCATGAAATGAACCTCCACATTAATCACAAACATGCAAGTTCCATCAAGTATCACAAACATGCAATTTGAACAAAAATCATAAACAATCAAACTATATCTGTTACCCCGAATCTAGACATAATTACATGTAATGGTAAACAACAACAAAACAAGAAAAAAATATTTATAAGTTTACCAACTACAAACTGACAGACAAAACTCATTCCAGGTCAATAGCTTCCTCATTGTGTATGACCACTACGCATTACCTGAAAATGATAAAACAAACAACCAGCACCCAATACGTACCCTTCCTATCAAGATCCTACGCCAAACACAAAAAAGGGCACTGTAACAACTTTAACATATATACTAACCAAAATGACATTAATTACTATAATAAAACAAAAAATGATTCCACTAAAAATAATAACAAACATCATCAATACAATATTTATCTCTTACAAAGTGTATAGGAAAATAATAACAAAACAAAACTAGAGGTAAAAACAATACTAAAGTTCAATAATAAAAATAATAACAAATCTCATCATCATCAATAGTTAGAACATCAAAAACAATATTTTTTATTGCAGAATTTCGGAATTGACCTAATACACATTTAACGAACTATATATTCATGAAACGATACTTGATGGAATGAACTACCACGTTAATCATCCACCAAAAATATATTTGATGTAATGAACTACCATATTCAACCTTAAATGAAGAATTCATTAATCATCCATAAAAAATATTTATTATTCATGATATGAACTCCCACATTAATCACAAACATGCAATTTCTACGTTAATCACAGACAACCAAACTATATATGTTACCACGAATATAGAAATGATTACATGTAACGTTAAACATCAACAAAACAAGAGCAAAATATTTATAAGTTTACCAACTACAAACACAAAAAAGGGCACCATAACAACTTTAACATATATACTAACCAAAATGACATTACTATAATACAACAAAAAATGCACTAACTAGAAATAATAACAAACATCATCAATGCAATATGTATCTCTTACAAAGTCCATCGGAAAATAATATATTAAACAACATTAGACGCAAAAACAATACTAAAGTTTACTAATAGCCATAATAACAAACATCATCATCATCATCATCATCAATAATTAGAACATCAAAAACAATACTTAAAGCAATCAAATGTATCACCAAACCAACGAAGAAAAAACAAATTTCAACAAGAGTTGCAAAATATATATATATATATATATATACCAATTCGTATGTATAGGACATATATTTAAGAAAACCCAAAAAAAAAAAAAAAATTGCATTACCTGATCCACTCTCTACCGACGATTTGACCACCAAATGGGTTGGGGACTCTTTGTCTGGCATATCCTTAACTCGAGTCATCTCGACGCGGGCCTCGATTGCATCATGGACTCAAACTAACGAAAATGGGCCTCATGCATCAAATTATTATTATCATCTTTCTTAGATAGCTGTGCAGCAAACTGCTGTCATTGTGCATCTAATAGCTCATCTATCTCCACCCTCTGCTTCTCCCTTTCAGCTTGCTGCGCAGAACCTGCTCTCGCTATGTTGCTAACAGCGCATCTATCTCCGTCATGTGCTTCTCCCTTTCAGCTTGAAGTGCAACTTTTATCATTTGTGAAAGCCACAAGCTCCTGGGATTTTGTGACCGTGGTGTGATTGGTTTATAATAGAAGTGTATGTTGCCGCGCACAGGTAAAATATTTGGCCTAACCTGACGAACCCGATCGGCGTACTTAGGCTTATTGCCGATCCCCTGTGAGTATGCATTGTCGGGTGCCCACCGTATGGTGCCATCGGTTATAGATCTTATAGCAGCAGGGTCAGTGGGTAGTAGCTCCTTCATCCTCTCATGTAGGATACACATTAAATTTGCAATGTGATAAACAATTAAAAGAATCAATCAGAAATATTAAATTGAAATAAAAAGAAATATATATTATCCAAGACATATCGGTTATTAGTAGCATACACATCATTCCCTAACCAAGTCATTTGGATATTTGCCATCTTTATTCATGTGTGTATTGATGTATGACTGGGCTCGTGTAGACGGAGTCCCCGTATTCATAACCTGTATAAACAAATAAAACATAAACATAATCTCCGAATAAGTATTAAAAAGTACATAATTTATCAACTCAAAGATAAATTATATATATATATATATATATATATATATATATATATATATATATATATATATATATATATATGTGTGTGTGTGTGTGTGTGTGTGTGTGTGTGTGTGTGTGTGTTAAATAACACACATACTTCTTCATGTGTAGCCCTAGCAAAACTCTTCGACCCGGTGTAGTGAGGCGTTTGGTTCTTGGACTGCATTAGCTTCATATACGCAACATATTCCTACATAATTAACATTGTTAATATTTTAGCCTAACACATTCGTTTTAATAAAACTAAACAAAACCCAATAAAATATGTGACTTACTTGATTCTTTTCACTACACCATTTCTCCAATAATATATCTACGTCCGTGCTATTGTACATGGATAACATAAGTTTTCCTACTCTAGCCTTCACTATCACCAAAGTATCGCACGACAGAATGCGAAGACTATGCTTAAATTCATACTTCCAAGTCTTAAGCTTGTTTCTCATATCTTGGAATGTGTCCTGTTTTATCGCCACGATATCATATTCAGGCGGGACATAAAAGTGCTGCTACATAAATTAAAATATTTATATTAACAATAAGACATATACTTGACAAAATCACATACACATACCTATCATGAATACAATAATATTTAATTAAAACATACCATCAAGGCATCCCATATATCATTCTTCCTACGCTCTAGTACATTCTTCCACTTGTCGCTAATCCGTACATGATTGCTGCTCCTGATGAACAATCCAATCATCCGTCTAAATTTCGAAGCGCTTTGTCCCACAGGCTGCCACGCGGGATTATACTCACATATGATCCTCTACCCATCAGGATCTCCCACAACTTGTGCCCCTGCCTTGAGACTCAAAACATAATAACAGGTGGTGCCATTTTCATTTATACCTAATACATTAATGATTCAAACAAGTTAGTTACAAATTAAAATTAACTACATAATAAAATAAAAAAACATATTACAATTTTTAGTACATATACTTACTTATCGTCCGAATCTCGTCGAGCGCCAATGGGCGTGTAGCAGCATCATTGGGATGCATGTCCTACGTGGCACCATTCTCATCACCCACATTACTATTAGAGGGTTGTGTCTCATCACTATCATCCACTTGAGGCCTGGTGGTGTACGGGGGCCGATCAAAATGGCCATGTGAAACGGTCCCTAGATTGCTCAACGTCGTGAAGTCAAGTGTAAAGGTATGGATGTGCCGGGCTCAGGCGGAGTATGCAAAGAATCTCCATGAACGTCACCACCAAAGCCGAAGTCCTAACCCGCATTGGTCTGTTCTTCCACATGATGTGGAAGTACTGGTCGATACCCTTTTGGCTTCCTATCAGCTTGGAGGGATGAGCCCGACACTTAGGCGCCCAATGCCAACCGCATGGTGAGTTGCCTATATACTTTTCTCTTTCCCCTCTTTCCCTTGCAACTCATATCTCCCTGCAAAATATATTACGGACCAAATTAGTATTTAAAATAAGTAAATATATACAAACATATATAAACTAATCACACATTTAAAATTTTAAACCTATACTAGTTACTCAATTAATTATATATCATTTACTCATTGTACATATAAATTTCATAGTTAACATAAAAAACAATTACAAATTAATGTAGATATATCCTTTAAAAAAAAAAAAAAAAACTCAAAGATAAGGATCTACTCCAATTTCATTAATGACATACGCTTCGATTGGTGCTAAATCGGGTCGGACGTAATCGAGATCATCAGGTGAGTTAACATGATCATGATTGCTACTCAAGAGGAGGGGATCAATCTCGTGATAGTTGACACTAAAATCATCAAGCCCTTGACCATGACCAACATCGTACACGTTTCTAGGTTTAGTCCTTACATCGCAAATCCAATCTGGGTTTCTTTCATCTTCGACGTAAAATACTTGGTCAACTTGTGAAGTTAGCACAAACGGCTCATTCGTAGTCCTCTTTCCGGTGTGGATAAGGTTTTTTAAATTAACAAGCGTTATGCCATATTCGTCAACCTTGTACCCCATGTCCCTTGTGTTGTTCGCTCAATCATACTTCAACATAATATACTCAGTCCTATCATAGTACTCAACCTCAATTATTTGGGTTAACTTCCTGTAATACGTTTTGCCATTAGTAGTCGGCACACACGCGCCGTTGTTCTGAGTTCTTTTTCCAATATCAACTGCAAGAGTGCGAAACAACTTCTCATTAACTACATATCTGTTATACTTGATTGATGTTTCCTTTGGCCCTCTGTAGTGCATTACCAGTTTCTCATCCATTTCTTTTCTGCGTCTATCGTTCAATCCATTAACCTGTGAGTATATTACGTACAATGGAGGACGAGAAGTCAAATTGGTGAGGAAATTTGAATGTGAAATAGATATACTCGTCGTTTAATAGGTAAGAAGACATTAGTCTTGCGTAGTCACTATACCAATCAACAAATTGTTCGAAATGTTGGCTTTCCAATTGATCGTCCGCCATTCGCCCTCTAAGCATTTCTATGTGCATCTTACAATTAGAAATTAGATTTCTTATAGTGCATTACAAATTAAGGTTGTACAAGGAATGGCAGGGCACGTGCTAGTAACATGACTCACGTCCGTAGCGGTAGGAACTCGTCGGAGTTAAACAATATATATCGATAAATTTGTGCTAGTGTGATACGGTTAAGGATGACTAGTGTTTCCGCACACTTACAACCATCAAGGTTTCTTTTGGGCCCTATTACTGTGACGACCCGCTTGATAAAACCATGATTAAAAATTTTTCTTTTAAAAAAACCAATAACCCACAACAAAGTGGATTGTCATAGTGGCATGGCAATACCGCAGTATGCCACGAACCCATGCATTAACCTTATTGACAATATCATAAGTCTCACAAAGCTATATGCACCATCCTTGATTAATTAGAGTTTATATCTTTGCAGCAGAAAATAAATAACATAGACATAACTTAACACATTTGAACTGACAATACATCTATGCGAATAATGTTTTATATACAAAAGAATGACTAAACAAAATGTTTCATGCGACACGAGCCATATACAAAATACCAACATCTAAGCATATATATAAATGCTCTAACAAAAAGGACTAATAACTAGTCTAACAGAATCAACCCATGACGCATCTAGGCCTCAAGCATCGTGGCCCAAATACATGGCAACATGATCCTCATCTACCGTCTTTGTACCTGCACCCACAATATCGTCTGTACCACGGGAATCACCACCACCCATGATACAGGCGGATTTCATGAGCCCGTCGTCTCCATTAAATAGAGATATTCAGCAGTATAGAACTCACTAAGCTATCTAAAAGAGTCATCATTTCTAAACATACTTACAATTTAATGAGCTTAATAATAAAACATAGAGAAGTCATCATGCAATGTCTAGTCATAACAATATACATATATGTTCCGCCCATATCAGTCATATATGCATATTGATACGTCTAGTATAAAAATCATACAAAACCAATCATCATCATCATACAATCATATGCTATGCATGCTTATGCTCATGCTTATCATTTTGTGCTGGTTCCATTGTGAGGCCAACTCTATGGTTTCTCGTTATACATGGGCCAGCTCGACGGGAGGAGACTTGTCATCACTATCAGAGTTAAATTCCGTTTCTGTTATGTATGGTACTTACATTTTGTACTTATATAATTTAAATGCATATTAAGTTAATCTAATTTCAATAACGCGCTTATGTCACTTTTATTGTACATATATATTTAATTGCAATACTAAGTGAATCCAAAGTCTAGTTATGCATTTTTACAACATATCCAATTTATACATATAATACTCTAATGCTTTAAGGTTATATTTGGGCAACCAATAATATACAATCATCTCATCTTAAATCATTTTATTACATAACCTTATCATACTCTATGTTTATCAACATGTTTACCATTATACTCATATACTTATCTATTTACTACTCATTACATTAAATACTCATTCACTCCCTTATCATATGTAACATGTATATATTCATTCTCATTGTCATTTACCCCAATTTATAATACTCATAAACACTTACAATAATTACTATGATTCTAATATAACATTAGAACCTAAACTCATATTCATCAATTTCTATTAAACCCATGAAAGCCTAGGGTTAATTAACACTTTAAATGTAATTAACTCATTCAAACAACATTCCTAGTGTTCACATACCCAAAGCACCAATTTAATTCATATTATACCAATTAGGGTTTATGTTCATACTTTACCGATAGGTAAAATTAGAGTTTCAACCCATTAATTCCATAACCCGAAACTTGTATAATGCATAACAATTTAATACGCATAAAAGCCCGACATTAATTTTTAGGAATTAAGCTTCTAATTAAAATTTCCCAATTTTGGACCTAATTAGAAATTTTCCAAATTATTATGATTTCAAGCTTGATATTCAATGGGTAGAATAAAACATTAAGGGGAAATTTCATTGAAGACCCCCGAACTTCCACCCGTTTTGAAATACCCCATAAACTTTAAAATCTCTCAATTTAGTCCCCTGAACTTTCAATTGCTCTCAATTTGAATCCCTCCGTCAATTTTAGCCGTTAAAAATACAAAAAAAAAAGACTAAAATATCCCTGATTTTTATTTTTTTATTTTTTAAATAATTTTTTTTTTTTTGAAAGTTAGAATTTTATACAAAAGTTAGGGGTATAAACGTCATGTAACGTTTAAAATCTAACAGAAATGTCCAAATTAAGAGCAATTGAAAGTTTAAAGGACTAAATTGAGAGATTTTGAAGTTTAGGAGGGGTTTATCAAATCGGGTGAAAGTTCATGAGTCTTCAGTGAAGTTTCCTCAAACCTTAAAGAGAAACTAGAGATTCAATCATATAACAAAATCCCCAAAACCCCTTTCAAGAACCCTAATTTTTGGACCCAAATCAAAGCCCCACAAATCCACACAATTTCTAGCTTCTAATCTCACAAGCATAACGAAAATTACAAGAAAAGACTAAAGCTTTTACCTCACAAGCACCCATGGCCGAAACCCACTTAAATTTCCTCACTTTCTCTTTTCTTCTTCTCCTTCTTCTTCTTCTTTCTTTCTCACGGCCAGCAGCACCTCTCTTTCTCTCTCTCTCTCAATCTGCAGCTCTTTCTCTCTCTAGCTCGTTCTCTCTCTCTCCCTCTCGATGTGATGTGCGTACGTGAGAAGAAGGGAAAGAGAGAAGAGAAAGAAAAGAAAGAAGAGAGGGGGAGAGTGCATGTGAGATGGGAGAAGGGAGAAAAAAACAGAATAAGGGGATAAGGGATACCCCACATAGCCAATGGTAGCCCAACATGTGGCATTAGTTAGATCTCATTTTTTATTTTAAAGTCTCATCTTTCATAATTTGCTATATTACCCCACCTCATATTAATTCTATCTTTTTTGTTATCATTAATTCCCCACACTGCTTTTATTTATTCTAACCACAACTTATATATCATTACCATTAATCATTTACCACACTATAACTTATTATTAAACTTTATTCTTCTAATACCATTAACCTATTTTATTTATTAATCGATTGTCACACTAACATCATTATTAGTTAAACTATTTATCACTTAAAACTTATATTACATAAGTATATCATCATTAAATAATATTGTTATTATATTATTATCACACAAATATTATTATTATTAATCAATCTCATATATATCTCAATTATGATAAAGTCATTTTTATTATTATATTTATTATTCTAAATTATTTCATGCATTATTTATTCTACTAATTAATTTAAATTACTATGAGGTTACTAGTATTAAGCTTAATTATTTTCTCGGGTCTTACAATTATGAAACGTCAGTGCGTCATCCAAATACATCGAACAGAATGTCACCAACTCAGTTGCTATGTAACCCTCCGCAATGCATCCCTCAAGAGCCGCTTTATTGCGCACATTAGATTTGAACCTCCTTAGGCTCCTATATATGGAAATCAATCAATCAATTGCAGTTATTCATTGTCTTTTAGTGGTGGGCAAAAAAAAAAAAAAAAAAAATTGATGATCAAAATTTACCTTTCCCCCGGATACATCCACTTATACTATACTGGTCCATCCAGTAGGCATTCACAAACAAAATGCACAGCAGCATAAGCCATGCTAGTGAAAAAAATTGGGGAGAATACCTGTTCTATCTTGCACAAAGTGACACAGACTTCACTCTAGAGTTGGTCCAAATCATCTAGTGTCAACGTAGTTGAACATATGCCTCGGAAGAATGTACGCATCTCAACGAAAGGTCTGACCACGTTACCCAGCAATGATCCACGTAAAGCAATAGGTAGAAGCTGTTGCATCAATATGTGATTATCATGACTCTTCAAACCCGTTATCATACGTTTTTTAAGTTGTACACATCTGAAAATATTTGAGGCATAACCATCAGGCACCCTCACATCCCGAAGCACTTTCAAAAAACTGGTTTTATCTTCATTGGACATTGTGTGGCAAGCTGGGGGCATATAGATTTTTTCATTCTTCATAAATGGATGAAGTATACGTCTCAAACCCATCTTTTGCAAGTCTTTGCGAGCATCGTAGTTGTCTTTTGTTTTTCCTTTTATATTGAATATTGTGCCAAAAATGTTATCCATCACATTTTTCTCTATGTGCATCAAATCAAGGTTGTGCCGCAGTAAATTATCCTTCCAATATGGTAACCTAAAGAAAATACTATTTTTCTTCCACACTACATGATTAGTCCCTTGTGGTTTGGTGTTGAGAGTACTCTTCTTCCGGTTCTCTTCCTGCTTCTTACCACTTTCTAGCTTTGACTTACCAGCATCCTCATCCCCAAATCACATCCCTTCTAACTATCTTAGGATTTCATCTCCACTTAGCACATCGGGTGCACATTGTAGTTCTTGGTTACTGTCAAAACACCATTTGTGGCCGTGTTTTAGCCATCTAAACCTTGTTGAATGCATACAACAAGGACATGCCTTTGCTCCCCTAGTAGGCCATCTTAACAGATCTGCGTATGCTGGGAAGTCATTAATTGTCCACATCAATTGCACTCGCAACATAAAATGTTTTTTAGTGGAGACATCAAATGTGCGTACTCATACATTTCAT
>CM028145.1:14091945-14364445 GCA_016403345.1 Corylus heterophylla | reverse complement strand
GTGTTGAAATTTAACACGTCAATAAAATATATAATTTTTAAAGTGTTTAAATACTAAAAAAATTATTGACGTGGCAATGTCTAACAGGTTAGAATTTATTGACGTGTGGATATTGCCAGGTCACAAATATTGACCCACCAACTTTGCCACATTAGAAAAATATTTATTGACGTGGCACAAATTCTTTTACTATAACCACGTCAGAAATTGATAGTTTTTTTGTAGTGCCACCTAGGGGTGGCTTGTGAGCCGCCCCATGGGTGCGGGCCACCCCTAAACCCAAGGGGTGGCCCGCAGCCACCCCAACGACAGTTAGGAGGCCACCCAAAACCACCCCTTGGGTGGTTAGGGGTGTTCTTTGGGGTGGCTTGGGGGCCACCCCTAAACCCTAGGGGTGGCCGGCGTGGTTAGGGGCCACCCCTAAACCCAAGGGATGGCTGCAGGCCACCCCAAACCACCCAAAGGGTGGTTGCGAGCCACCCCCGAGGTGGTTTTAGGTGGCCTCCTAAACCCTATGGCTGCTAGAGTTTAGAGATGGCCTGCGGGCCACTCTAAGCCCCTGGGGGTGACCGGAAGCCACCCCAGGGGTGGTTTGCCCACCCTTGAGGCCACCCCTTCTATTTTATTTTTATTTTTTTTAAAAAAAAAATATTAATTTTTTAAATTAATAAAAAATTATTATGCTAACGTGACAAAATGGTGTGTTTCAACCAATCTAACGGCAATTAAAAAAATTTGACGGTAGGAATTTTCTTAGCATTTCGATTGACCTAGGGACTAAATTGTCGGAAAAAAAAAAACTTAGGGAGATAAAAAATTTGACATGCTTACCCAAGATGTTTTGATATATTTCCCTAAGGATTATTGATACAAGTATGATGTTCCAAGTACAACAATAATATTGGAAGGCACGCCAAAATGAAATCCTTGGAAGTCAAGAATCAAGAAAATAATCATTATCGTTATTGTACTCTTTTTGTTGTTTATTAACTCGAGCCATGATTCAGAGCACACTGCGTGCTAAGCACGCCAGACAACAAAATCTTTTTTTTAATATTTAAAAAAAAAAAAAAATTGCCGTCGTGCTATTTATCTTCACCCTTATTAACTCTAGTTTTTCACTTTAATGTTTTATACAAAATTTATAGAAGTCATGATTTAAAGTGTCAAGCATTATCCCTATTTGGATGGTTCATTTTTGCAGCTCGTAATTGACAATCTTAGTTTCTTTAGAAGGCTCAGAATTAGTCTTGCTAGATTTTATATTTAATTTAGTGGTTTAGTACTTGAATCATATTAAGAGTGATTGCTAATGAAAAAAGTTCCCCATGAAATCTAGATGACGCTATATTTCTTAGAAACAAACATATCATATAAATTAATTTTTAAATGAACTGAGGCAGTCGGAAGAACCAAAATAACTTAATTCTGCAACATACTCATAACTTAAGTGGCCTTAAAAGAAGGAAATAGAAAAAGGAAAAGAAAAAAGATGGCCTCTACATCTGTTTTACAGAAGACAAATACAACAACCAAGACTAAATTAATATAAATAAAGACTATAATGCATCTTAAACTAAGTATTCATCCGAAGTTCTTACGATTGGCCATCTAGTTGCCATAAGTGCTCGGTGAGATCCGATTGGAGTTGAGAATGAGTTTCTCGGTCTCTAATATGTATATGGTTACAAATGAACTCCGCAAGCATATCTGTTTGATAGTGTGACACTAGTTCAGGAGGATTTTCATCGAGTTATTCATAATCGAAGTCCAACGTGTTTTGCTCGTCTCGTTCATCTTTAGTGACCATGTTATGGAGAATTATGCATGCTTTCATAATTTTTTTAAGCTCAGAGACTTTGAGCATTCGTGCAGGTTGGTGCATAATTGCAAATTGTGCTTGCAACACTTTGAATGCACGTTGTATATCCTTCCTTGTGAACTCTTGTGGTGTAATAAAATGTTTGTTCTTGGCTCTGAGTAGGGCTGAGATTGTTTTTACAAAAGTTGACTATTCTGGATATATACCATTGGCGAGGTAATATCTGATCATGTAGTCATGACCATTAATAGAGTAATTGACTCGAGAAGCATGTCATTGAGCGAGTTTAGCAAATAGAAAAGATCTTTTCCGGCATGTTGATATAATTATGAGACCCATGTAATCCAAAAAAGTGTGTTATAACCAAAGATTATATGATAGAATAGTTAAAGTAGATATAGCTAAAATATTGAGGCTGGTGAGAGTACTTTGAAAAAGTTGATAATTAAAATAGATAAAAGTGGTTTTTTAGCTATTTTTGCTAGTAAATTTGGTGAGTCTACTATGAATGCTCTCTCTACCATATTTCAAATTTAACTTTTGTTAGACACACACTCCAAATATCAAGAGCCAAAAAGAAAAAGTTATTTAGTTTTTGAAGTTTATATATTTATTTCCTTTCTCTTTTTCATTTACCAATAACAAAGAAAGATTTTTTTAAAAAAATTAACTAAAATAGAAAAATGTGTAAATAGTTTGATGTTTATTTCATTTTAAAAAGGGATCGATTCTTCGATTTAGAAACAGTAAGTTTTCTCTTCAAATTTATCTTTTTGTTTAGAAAGCTTAATAAAAAAAACTTGATATTTTCTGACGTGCCAAACAGTAACAAAATTTTGCTATGTTAGTAATTATTGAAGTGCCAAAAGTGGCACGTCAACAATTTTTTTTTTTTTGGCGTGCCACAATATTTATTGACGTGTTGAATCTAACACGTTAGGATTTACTTACGTGTTAAATTAGTAAATTTAAATTCAATTTAATTTTAAAATATTTTATTTAAATAACTTAATATTTTAATATTTATTGATGTGGTAAAGTTAGACACGTCAGTAAATATTGACTTTTTTGTTTTAAGCCTTTATTTCAAAGGCCCAAGTATGCATTATTTATAGTTATTTAAAAAAGCCTTGACAAATGTTATATACTATTTCCTTTTGGACGTTCGGATAGCCGTTAATTAAATTCTTGTCGTTTTCAAACGCTGAAGAAGCTTTCACCATCTTCTAGCTCTGACGTTCAGAAAAACAAAAAGTCGTCGTTGTTGCTATAAATGCTTAGCCTATTACGCAAAGCCGAAGGAAACCGCGTGAAGTGTTGCGTAGGTCGGTAGCTGGTCGTGCGGCGAATCCTATGCACGTTAGTGTTACCTACCTAACCCGTCTGGTTTCCCCATGATGAAGGCAAGCCAGAAATGATGGTGATTTCTAAGCAAAAGCTTTAAACTCCAAAATGGGATTCATTTTCTGGATAGAATTAATAGAAGAAAGCATATGCTTCACATGCAATAATACAACAACAACCAGGCTCATTAAAAATATTAATACAACCACGAATGCGTGTTGCCAACAAATATGTTAGCAATACAAGCAAAGTGGGCCTCTGAATAATGAAAGGGGAGTGGCCGCAGATAAAAATTCACAACAATTATTTGTTGAAATTGTTCGAGTCTGTTTGAGTGTGTGTTTGAGGAGTTTAAAAGTTCGTTTAACATTCAAAAAGTTCAATTGAAGAAGAAAGTACCAATTTGGTAAAAAAAAAAAAAATGAAAACGCTTTTAAGAGTCTGAAAACCCAAAAAAATTGCCAAAATGCGCATATTTGTGATTGCGTTTAAGAAATAGAGTTTTTAAGTCAAAAAGAGCTTTTGGGCAAAATTTTCATTTTTAAGCTTTCGCCAAAAGTGTGTGTTGATCATTTTTTGGCTTTTTAGATCCTTAAAAGCGTTTTTAATTTTTTTATCAAACGAGTATTTTTTTCTTCAAACGGACTTTTTTAGTGTTAAAAACACTTTTAGACCTCTCAAACACAATCTCAATCAGGCTATAAAATGAAGCTTTTGCTAAAAACATATTTTTTTGACTTAAAAAATTTATTTCTCAAACGCAACCACAATCATGCTCTAAATAATTTAAACAAGAAGATGGTTTTAAATCTCTCACACTAATAATTTAAATAAATAATTGCTGTAAATCTGAATAACAAAGTCGGTGAAAAGATCTCTTTTTTTTTAAAAAAAATAATAATAATAATAAATAAAATATATATATATATTTTATGAATCTTTAAAATCTCTCTCTCTCCCTCTCTCGTGCATGATATATATATATATATATATAAAGTAAACATGCTTCCTGTCTTAGGGGAAAGAAAAAAAAAAATTAAACATGCTTCCTCACGTTTTCACGTCTTTTTCATGCTGATTATTCAAAAATATTAGATATCGTATATCAGAATCTATTGAAAATCTCCACCCAGATTTTGGGCACAAAGGGAGGGAGGCATGGGCTTTGCTTTGCTTATATTTTAAAAAGAAAATAATAAAGGCACAATTTAATGGAAATCATTATCACGAAAAATAATTGGCACTTGAACTTTGGAAGTGGGTAGAAACAACGTAGCAGATATTTGCAATGGCCAAAGAATTAAGCAATGAATGTTATTACTTATTACGTCACTGTATCTTTAATATCTTGCCGTGAAGCATCCGGCTCACCTGGTTATATATGATTATGATTTCTTGCCGTGAATTAACGAATGAATGCGATTACGTGACCTTAATTATCTTGATTTCTTGACGTGTTTTAAGTGCTTAATATTTTTATTTTATTTTAATAATAATTAACATAAAAAATCATTTAAAACACGTTACATTAACTTAAAACTTAGTGAGAAGACTAACATTACTTTGTTAGAGAGAGAACACCAAATTTGTTACGAAAACCTACATGATCAAGACGAATATGTGATCATGATCTCGAGAACAATCCCTACAAAATGTGCATTTGATCTCCCAAATGATACCAAAAACTTGTCATTAATTTGCTCGATCTCTGGGTACTCAAGCGGACAAAAATTTGTTATAAACTAGTTCATAAGAGCATCTCCAGCAATAATAGTCAGAATAGATACTGAAAAAGTAAAACTATCTACTTTAGCTACTACTTTTTCTCTATTCTCTCCAACAGATTATCTATTTCTTTCGATACTTGCATTTAAATATTATTTCTCATAGCTCAAAATATATATATTATTTCTCATTCTTTTTTTATTATATCATTGCCACTACTTAATTAAATCATTAAATTGACATTATATCATTGCATTTAAATGTTATATTCTTTTTTTAAGTATAGGTTGACATTAAAGTCATTAAATTATTCTTGCCAAATATTATATTGAAAAATATTGAATCAATTTCAAGTAGAGAGTGTCTTGGGTGCACCTGTTGCACAAAAGGTGGCTTTTGTGCCACCAATCAGAAGGTGACACCTAAGCCAATTTGAGCAGACTTAAGTTTAAAAAAAAATTAAAAACCTTGCTGCACTGGATTATACCAGGTTTGAGGAAAAAAAATTCAAAAATTAATTTTTTTTTTTTAAAAAAAAATTAGGTTGGCAGCCACCACAAGTGCCCGATCGTGCCTTCAGCCAGAGACAAAAAAAACATACATAATAGTCAGATTTGACTATTATTAGGGATTTGACTATTCTTTTAGAAATACTCTCGCAAGTTAATGCAAACTAATCTAATAAAGTAACATGTGTCCCTTAGTATGTGAAAATCACATATTTTTTTAATAATAGCATATGTTTCTCACACGTTTTTTTAATAACTATGAAACGCATATCACTTTATTATATTAGTTTATATAAAACCAGTTTATAGCAAATTCATGTCCATATTCAACCTCTTCCTAATATCTTATGACCCTGAATAACCTATTAATTATTATTATTAAACAAAATTATTTTATGTCAATTATTTTTAACCTTTCAACCTCAAAACTAAAGACTCTCCCAAGCATTATACACTAAAAAAACATTCATCACCGTCATTTGCTACCATTCTCATCACCGTTTTTTTTTGGAACTAATCATCGACATTGAACTTCAGCCCAAAATATATTTCTGTATCTTTGACTGATTCCCATGTGTACAGTAGTAGATTTAGGCGCAATTCATTGACTCCGGGAACTGGTGATGCAAAAGGGCAATGACCATTTAATATGGATAGGATCCCTGAGTTTGATTTGAAGTTGGTTTATTTTATAGTTTATATAGGACAATGGTTTTTTGGTTAGAAAAATTTCCTTTAAGCTAGTCCATAAAAGTAATATATGTCCATAAACATATAAGTTGCACATATTTTTTTAATATCATGGATAAAGTTGGAATAAATTTTATTAAAAACTCATGTGCATCTCACATATTATTAAAAAAATAGACACATGTCATTTTTATAAACTAGATTGAAGGAAATTTCTCCAACCGAGTTTGGAGGAAAACTTTGTTCATTATATTAAAAAAAGATAAAGTTTTTCTCCAAACTGAGTTGAAGGAATTTATTTCAACCTAGTCTATAAAAATGACTTGTGTCACATAAACATGTGAGATACACATGTTTTTTTAATAGCAGAAACAAAGTTTGAATAAATTTTATTAAAAACTCATGTGCATCTCATATGTTATTAATAAAATGGACACATGTCACTTTTATAGATTAGGTTGAAGGAAATTATTTCATCCAGTTTGGAGAAAACTTTATCCTTAAAAAAACATGTGAATCTCACATATTCATGGACACATATCATTTTTATAGACTAGGTTGAAAGAAATTCTTCCAACCTAGTTTGGATAAAAACTTTATTCATGTATATATGTTCAATTATTTTTTTAAAAAAATTAAATAATATAAAATAATGTATTCTTTTTTATTTAACAACTTTAAATCATGACCATAAAATAAACACTATTAATTTCATTTTAAAATAAAAGTAATTTTTGTCCATTTAATAGATGACATAAACTTTCTACAAATTAGGTTGAAATAAAATTTCTCATATTCCGTCTCTAAAAATATTTTGTGTCCTTTTAATTTAATATGTGCTTCTTACATGTTTTTTTAGAGACCCATGTTAAAAAAAATTAATAAAAAATCATGGTATTTCTCATATGCTCTCAATAACACAACACTTTTAAAAACTTTTGGTTGAAAAAAATTCCAACATCACAATTTGTATAAGATTGATATCCTTTAATACAAGAGGTATTGTGTAGACCGTAGAGTATAGGACATAAATTTCTTACAAATCAACATCTAAAAGTGTGACAAATTACGTTTTCTTTTTAAAAATTAATTTGAAGAAATTTATGTCCATATAATATGCATACATTTTGTCACTATTAAATCAACTGGAGATTTTTGTCAATGGACCTCGATAAAGATCATTTAATATAAGAAGATCCTTTAATAGAGGTCCTGTATAGACATAAATTTCTTACAAACAAACCTCTAAAAGTGATATGTTGTTGCTTTTAAGAATTGATTTGTAAGAAATTTGTGTCCATATAATATGTATACATATAACATGTATACACTTTGTCGCTATTAAATCAGCTAGAGATATTTTGTCAATGGACCTCAAAAAGACATCATAGGTGATTAGAGGAAGATTGTCGTATATAATAAATAGGTGTCCATCTCATATGATAAATTGCAAATGGCTTATCACCTATCACTAAAGTCTAAAAGATAAATAATAACGTTTGACATCTTGAGTCGGTGATAAAGTTAACCCACACGGAGCACGCTTTCTGAATTTCAAAATAATTAAAGTAAAAGCGCATGAAAGTGTTTGATGATGGTGATGACTTCCTCTCCATTTACTTTTTTTTTCTACTTTTTAACATTTTTTATTATTATTATTTTTTTTTTTGTAGGCGTGGAATGGAGGAATCACATGTGTTATGAGAAGATGCTCAAAAGACAATTTAACGTATATAAGAAATTAAGATGGGTTGAGAAGAATCGCATGCGTGTGAGAATATACTCAAAAAAATTATGGATATATCACAAGCTCAAAAGCCAATATGACATAAGGAAGATGGTTTAGACTTTTGAGACAATGGTGTTGTTTAGTCACTTGGATGAGATTCATTTTGACATTTTTAAGAGGTTTTCCCCTACCTAATTCCCTCGGGTTTTAAGAAGAGAAATTGTGTTTGTCCTTGGGTCTTGAAGATGGTGATATCTTCAATGAGGGAGTTAATCTCATAGGAGACAACCTATTGAAGGAGAAAAAGTGTACCAAACTTACGACTATTGCATTCTTTTATAGATGCAATGTCATCTCTTCACAACGGGTGCAATTTATTCAAGAGTTAGATATGTTAAACAAATATATAAAATCATTACGAGTAGGGGTGGTAATTTGTATTTGTATGTCGGGTTTTGGTCACGTCATAGTATGAGTATAAGACTATACAGGTCAATCATAACTTGACTAATTTAATTAAATGAGTCAAATTAATCCAAACATAAGGTCCATAACCCTCTAATTTTGTATTAGGTTCATGTTGAGTTCGCGAGTAATGTCAAAAATTGGTTGCAGTTATATCGTTTGTTGGGTTTGGATCATATCGAGGCATGAATATAACCATATAAAACTATATAAGTCATCCTAACCTGACCCATTTAATTAAATAAGTCAAATTCCTCAAACTTAACCCTGTAATTTCATGTAAAATTCACGGATCTTATAAAAATTGCTAGCTTTAATTAAAAATGGATGTGATGTCCACGGTGAACATATCTCCCATAGGAAACTTATTACCATAGGAGGTAATGGTATGTGAAGGTGCACACTATTATGGTGTGATCACCTATCACGTTCTTTTATCTCTTACTTGAGCACACTATAATAGTGGTCGATAGGATTTCTAGTTGGACACGATTTACCTTGGTACCAAAATTGTCATATGCCAACTCTCATGTATAAAACTTATAGATCTGACAATGATCATATCATTGCCTCACGTGATCATGCTTTTCTCACTTCCTAAATTTAAATTTAAATTGATTGGTTTGTTAAGTATATCTAAATTTAAATTGTCGACAGAATGTTAAATTCATAACAAATTACTTATCATTGAGCTACACGCAATGTACTCAGCATCTGTTGTAAACTTTGTAGCACAACTGTACTTACTCAACTAAGAAAGATTTGTTCTTCCAAATAGAAATATGCATCCTCTTGTGAATTTTCTATTATCTATGTTGTGCACCACAACAATCTACATTACCTATAAACCTTGCATAACTACAACCAATCAAGTCAATATCACTTAACCCAATACATAATTTCATTTCTTAGTGTCTTGTAAATATCTCAATATTTGCTTCATTGGTCGTCAATATCCTTTACATGGACCGGATTGAAACCTATTTATCATCCTATTGCATGAAAAATATTGAGTCTAGTACTTATCATAGCATACATGAGGCTACCAACAACCTAAACATGTGGGACATTTTTAATTTCTTTTAATTCCTTATCATTTCTCAGGCACATAGTTTTACTAGACTCTGACATTTATAGACAAGTGTGCTCAAAACTTTACAATTATAGTTGTACCTCTTAGCACCTTATCCAAATATTTGTCCTAATCCAAATACAGTAATTCTGAATTTTTATATCTAGACATTTTTATACCCATATCTTTCATTTCAAATTCGGATCCTAACTGCTTAAAAAAAAAAAAAAAATTCAAATTCAGATCCTAAGAGGGCCTTTAGACCTTAGTAAAAGGGAGCATGACGCAAATGCTGACTTTTGAGGATTTAGCCTCGCTAGTTGCTGGACTATAAGACTACATATGGGAAATGGATTGTGGGCTAACGTGCCTCATTTCCGTATAATTTGACTAAAAATTTCATACGTGCCATGCATGTGCATTTTTTTGTCTCTACTTTTCAAAATCACCACATATTTTTTGACGGAATTCCAAAAATACTTCCAATTATAAAAATCAAATTTTTTTTTAAAAATAAATAAATGGCCAAAGGGCCACCCCATTTTTTTTAATTATTATTTTTAAAATATAAGGGCAATTAAGTCTTTTCAATAATTTATGTTAGAAAAACGGAAATTATTAACGGATGCGTCATATTGCGAATTTTTAATTTGTTGGAGTGTATTGTCAATTTTAAACATTAAATGCCAAATTACAAATGATGTGAAACTTTAGGGGGTAAAATATATTTTCTCCTTAAAAGAAAAAGAAAAAGAAACTAAATAGTTGGTATGTTCTGATATCAACCTTTATTGTATTTTAAAATTGTTAATGTTAATATGATAAAATCCTAACCATTTAATTTGAAAATAATGGTTAGAATTTGATAAAAAAAAAAAACTACATAATATAAATGTTTATTAATGTATTTTGGGGGTATATCTATTTTTGGATTGAAAACAAAAACAACAAAACAAGGTGGCATCATGGAAAGATTCACCACCCACTTTTTATGTAGTTTGGTGGAAAGAGTAAAAGAGTTGGTGAGTGAGAGGTTAAACAACAACAACAACCATGTAGCATCGATTGTGATGTCCAACACGTGTTTAAGAAAAACACCAATGCTGAGTTGGCAGATTAAGTTGTCCAAATCCTTCGCCCAAAGCTCGATTGACCACAAGGGACATACGTGGAGGCTTTGTCAGAGTCAATTCGTAGACCCAAAAATCCATTTTGGATAATGCTTGTCGCACTTGCTCAAGTCCTAGCTTTGAGGGATTTTCCAAATATATATATATATATATATATGAAATATGGTTTTAGAAATCGGGTCAACAAAACCTCTCTTACTTTTAGATTATTGCTAATGTCCAGTTGGCAAATCGGCCGATTATTTGGCGTAAATTTGTGAGATTGGTGACGCGGTTGACGGCTGGGCTAAAAGGTTTTATTCTAGTCTTCATTTGCGTGCGTGTTCGGTGTGCAAATATATATGCAACTTTTTTTTTTTTTGGTGGGTACAACAAATAAAGCAAACAAACAACAGAAAAGAATACAATAAATTACTGAGAAACCACAATAAAACAGGAGGATCCTTCTCATTGGTAATAGGAACCGAGATAGGAGAAGAGGGGGAGGGGTATAAGGAAATACAGTCAGAAAAAGATTTGGTTGTAGCCCATTTTGCCGTACAGAAGTTTGTATTTTTGTTAACCTTTCTAGCTTTCTAAAATAAAGATGCTGAGATATAGTTGATAGTATCAAAGATAAGAGAGGAGATAGAATTGAAGAGCCATGATAACAACATGAGAATCACCTTCAATAATAAATTTACCAATATACACCCCTAATTCTATTAGATTGTATTCTATGTTACGTAAAATTAGACAATGTGCTTATCTGACTTATAATTAGTTCGTTGTGGTATCAAAATGAACTTAAAAATCCTTGAGGTATGCCAAAAAAAAAATAATTTAGTCATTCTAGCCAAATTTTGACTTAACAAATTTCAATAGCATGAAACGTTAGAGCCAATAAAATTATGACACGTGTCATATTTTTATGTGTTTAACAAACCAACTCCGAAACACGTGTAGCACACCTTTTATGTCTTTCACAATTTGTCCATATCAGCACCACGTGGATTCTATGGCAGTAATAGCTTTAATCACCTGCTTTGAATCCCTTTGAAGAATAATATATAGCATCTCTAAATCCTGCAAAATTCATTTTGATACTAAGCTATTAAAATCATTAATTTTTACGGCTATTATGTTAACATACTTAATATTATAACTACTTTGTGACTAGCCATTAAAAAAAAAAAAAAAAATGTATGACCTCTTCAAAAAACACAGGTCATATCAGATATGATTCATATGAACCCTAAAATAATAATATCAAAATGAAAAAGAATCAAATAAAAATAATATGCTGCCTTGCTAGGAAATTTTAGGGCAAGGCAAAATTTTCGGAATCTTGTAACGGGTTGAATTGAATCTCAAATTCTTGATTGGAAATCCAAAGATTATAATATTTATTGACTTTCCTTATATTTACTCAGAGACCAAAAAAAAAAAAAAAAATCAAAATCAATGAAAAGTTCAACAAATGAGAGCGATTTGGGTGCACATCTTGTACAAAAATCACATTTTGTGCCACAAATAAGAAGTTGACACATCATTAATTTCATTAAACTTATACTTAAAATAAAAACTCAACCACACCAGATTTATACTCTAGATAAAATAAAAAATTAATTTGTTAAAAAAAAAAAGCCACCACCCCTAGGACTAGGGGTGGCTATCGGGCACCCCAAGTGGGGGAGGCGTGGCTGGCCACACCTTCAATTCTCTTTTTTTATTTATTTATTTTATATAAACAATTAATTTTTTATTTCATATGTGATATAATTTGGTGTAGTTAAACTTTTTTTTTTTTTAAAAAAACTTAAGTTTAATAAGTTTAGTTTAAGTGTTACCTTCTAATTAATTGCATAAAACTCACCTTTTTCCCACCTCTCCTTATAAGGTATTGATAACACTGAAACAAGACATTAAGCGAACTTTTAGGTGTCGGGGCTATCAGAAGTGGTAAGAAATCCAAAGTCAAAGGAAAAGGATGCGGACCTAACCGCTCGCGGAGGCAAAGGGTGTAATTAAGCCGACAATTTGGACGGGTACCAAAGCCGTCAATCCTATTAAATTATGTTCATCTTACCCCACCTAACCACTGTTAACATTAAATTAATCATAAAACAAATTTTTTTTTAACTTTTTTTTTTTTAGGGTAAGTAGCATAAAAGAAGTTGGCGAGGGGAAAATCCAATAATCCAAAGGCAGAGCCGCAGAGGCGTCGGAAACTGTGTCGTTTAGTCCACGTGAGACACCCCGGCAATTTCCCTCGTGCGCACCAACCGGCTATTCCCGGTAAAAACTCCCGTAATCTCGACAGTGCATTGGGGATGTCCTTGTTAGTTTTGGAGTTCGGATTAGAAAGAGAAGGAAAAAACGATTGGGTGACCGTCCGTTGCCTTTCCAATAATAATAATCTCCAGCTATAAATAGCACCTGTTGGCTACAGTCTTTTTTTTTCTCTTCCTCTTGTTTTTCTTCCCTCTTTCCTCACCGACGACCGATTCACGGCGTCCGCCGGCGATTGACGCCGTATAATCTCCTGGTCCTCCTTCTTCGCCATTTGAGGTTCGCTCTAGAGCCCCTCTACTCTCTCTCTCGCCTCATTTGTTGTTTTTTTCTTTTTCTCGTGAAGCTTCAGATCTGGTTCTTTAGGTTGGGTTGGTCAATTTGCTTCATATTCTTCCTCGAAGTTCAAAAATCAGAGTTCCTGATTTCATTATTTTTGTGGAATAATGTGCGTCGTGTGTGATTCAATGTATATTGCTTTTGGTTGATCTTGATCTGCCATTGTAATATTCTTGGTTCTGTTTTTGCTTTTCAAACGCAGTGCTCTCCTGGTTTAATTATTTGTTTATACTTTTTATATTGTTCAAAAATTTTCCTGATCTAAAATATTCATCTCATCTTAAATGCACATGTTTAAATTTTTGGATAATTTTTGGACAGATTAGATGAATTCGTTATTGAGATGTTTTCTGTGATAATAATGCTGTTTTGTCTGCTTGGATGATTACAGACGTAAACGTTTTCATCTGTCGTGTAATCTTTCTCCCAGTGAATTGGAAACTGTTTTGTTCAAGTGTATGTGCTTGCTCCGTACAGCGTAGGTCTGTGTTAGTGATTTGAGGCTGAGCAGTGGAGAATTTGATTTTGAGGAGATGGATGGGATGGGACTCCGGAACGTGAGCTCGCATTGCTCCATCTCGGAAATGGACGACTACGATCTCTCGCGCCTTCTCGACAAGCCGAGGCTGAACATCGAGAGGCAGCGATCGTTCGACGAGAGGTCGCTCAGCGAGCTCTCGATTGGGTTCGCCAGAGGAGGCCTGGATAACTTTGACATCACGTGCTCGCCCGGAGGCAGGTCCGGTTTCGACACCCCGGCTTCGTCGGCTCGGAACTCATTTGAGCCCCATCCGATGGTTGCTGATGCCTGGGAAGCTCTCCGGCGTTCTTTAGTGCATTTCCGGGGTCAACCCGTTGGGACGATTGCTGCCTATGACCACGCTTCGGAGGAAGTTCTTAACTATGATCAGGTAAATTGTTTTTTTTAACTAAATAATGGAACACCAATTACAGTTTGGGTATGCTGATTTTTGAAATCTGTATCAGCTCAATATGCAATTAGCTATGGTTGGGGGAACGTTAATTTTGAGAAATGTTTAAAATTGAAAACTTCGATCCGAGTCTGAAGGAAAATCTATTGAATTTAAGGTATTAATGGTATTGAAGAATGCATATTTGCTTAAAACCCAAGAGGGAGGTGAAAATTATGGTATAAATTGAAAACCATTAATCAAGGCCTGTTCATTGTATAAAATTGTAAACTCGGTCCCAGTGGAGGGATCTTTCGAAGGTGATCAAGTGAACTTTTGAATTAAACGAGAAGCAATGTGAACCTGGGATATTAATTTATAATGAATTGAGTACATATGTTTTATGAATTTGATTTGATTTTTGGTTCTCTTTAGGTTTTTGTACGGGATTTTGTACCCAGTGCTCTGGCTTTCCTGATGAATGGCGAGCCTGACATAGTTAAGAACTTTCTCTTGAAGACTCTGCACCTTCAAGGGTGGGAGAAAAGAATAGACCGATTTAAACTTGGGGAAGGTGCAATGCCGGCCAGCTTCAAAGTTCTTCATGACCCTATTCGAAAAACGGATACTCTTATTGCAGATTTTGGGGAAAGTGCAATTGGGAGAGTTGCTCCTGTTGACTCTGGGTTTTGGTGGATTATTCTGCTCAGAGCTTATACAAAGTCTACAGGGGATTTATCGCTTGCAGAAACACCAGATTGTCAAAAGGGGATGAGGCTTATTTTAGCTCTATGTCTGTCAGAGGGGTTCGATACATTCCCAACTCTGCTTTGTGCAGATGGTTGCAGTATGATTGATCGAAGAATGGTAAGCTGTCTTTTTAATAATTTTTAGTCATATATACTTGGATGTTGCTTAGCTGCTCCTATACAAATCTGTTTGGTGCTTCTCATGAAATATCACTTGATTTCCTCTCATGGAATGAAGTTTCTATGGGAGGCAAGGTCACCTAATTAGTTGGTCTTGATATTCCCGCCCAATTTTATTTACAGAGCCAGAATAATTGAGCCAGCAAACTGGTAGCTGTATTAGTGCGACCTTTTATTTCAACTATTTTGTCATTTGATGTGGAATTCAGCTCTAAATATAGTGGCCTCCTGGAATTATTTTGTTTCCCTGTAGGTAATATACCCTTTTTTTTCATGAGCATTTGTTGGTAGTATTGGTGTTAATTGTTTTCTTCTATCATCTCTTCACGTTTATCTGTTTTGACTTGAGTTTGAGCATACTGCAAAACAAACATAAGGAGTTTTAGAATAATCTATTAAGCATAAACTTGCATAATTAGTTCTAGGCGTGGTGACCGAAATTATTATTTGTTTGTAGAAACCTGTAGACCAGGATGAAATTCTTAATCAGAAGGCCTTGTATGGATGGGTTACCCATTCTCTTGTTCCCTGTGTATTTCCCTCTTCTTTTGGTGTGCTTGTGTCAGATATGGAAAGGATGTTACATGAAGATTCAAATGCTTTATTTATTATTGATTTGTTGGCTTTCTTAAGTCTCTAAAGGATGTTTCCAGTATTACCCATTAGAATGAATGCCAATGATTTTATTACCATTTTGCCATCTTCCTTTTCATGGTCTCTATGGGTCAACCCCTCATCTAAATTCTGTTTCCATGACAAAGCTGGTTTTTCATTCTGTTTTCCTTGTGAAACTAACTCACACAACCGGTCTAAATTCTCTCTTTCCAATAGTGTTCTCTACAATATATACTTGTTTATAATAGAGGTTTTCACGAGATGTGATTTGTCACCTATTACTTATGAGCAAGACAAGTCGCAAAGTTATATAAAATTTATTACTTGAACAATACAATGAAATCAAGCATTCCTTCCCACCCCCACCCCCAACAACAACGACAATCATTCTTTCATCTTTCATTAGTGGCTAGTGATGTTGGAGGTTCGACAATGATACACAGGCCAAGTAATTTCTGCATTGCACTCTCTCCATTTTATAGTCAAGTTGTGGAGTTTAAACTAATACCATCTATCTCATGATGGGAGGCTAATTTGTTTGGTATTGCATGACTATATTCACTATGCCAAAAAGACCAGCATGGCTTAGAACTACAGTTAGGACACCGAGAGTCTATCAACTTACTGAAAATTTGATACTTAAGTGAGCATTGATATGTATGGTATATACACAGCAGCATACCACTTTTAAGACTTTCTCTTTAGTATTCCCTCTGGAATGGGACCTTTCTATAGATACTGGGAAGGTTTCTTCCTTACTTTTTTCAGCATCCATGGATAGATCTTACATTCTTATGTTTATAGAGAATGCAAACTTTATTCTTTGGATCTAGCTGCTGCCGTTTAAGGCTGTTCGATGTTTGACCTGCCTTTCTTGTATTACATTTCGTTCTTTGTTGGTCATATTTTTATGCATCAAACGTTAGTTGCAAATCTGTATAAATGCTTCTTCAGTACCTTGGCCCCCATCCCCACTAACCCCAAAAAGAAAAAGTCAAGTACCTCTCAAATTCGTTTTTTGTAAGAGGCTTTTTGTGTAGTAGTTAACTGAATTTTTTTCCCTGGTTATTCTTACAAATCCTAACTTTCATCTTTGTCCATGTTATATTTGAGTTTCCGTCCTTGTGGAATTTGGGTGCTTGAGCTTGCTCAATTTGTATGTTTTCAGTAATAGAAGACAACTTTTTTGGATTTGTTTGGTGGACTTCATTGACTGGTTGTGCAAGGTTATAAGTTATTTAGCTGTTGTTTTCAAGTGCTTACTGTTAGAAGAACCTTATGGCCTATGGTTTGACAGATTTGACTCTAGATTTCGTAAAATGGAGAAACAAGAGTCATTTAGCTGAGCCTAGATAGTTGTGCTAAGCTTAGAGTTTTTTATTTTATTTTATGTTAGGTTTCTAATCCTGAAACATATACTCTCTCTGTCCCTTAATGTATGTCTAAATTTACTGCTTTGCTTGTTCCATAATGTATGTCCAGTTTGGGAAACCTAAGTACAAAGTTTCTTTTCTTTTGTACAATGCCCTTTACCATATAATAGATTAAGTATAAAACAAAAGAAAAGGAAATTTTTTGAAAGGGTGAATTAGGAATTGAGATTATTGAGTAGTAATTGTCTTTTCTTTACATGTGTGCATATGGTGACTTAAACATACATTACGGAATGAAGGGAGTATATGATTCATTGTCCAAGTCTCAATTCAAAAAGTTCAAACAAAAAGAGATGATTGCTCAGGTTGAAAATGAAAGTTGTTTATGATGCACGCTCTCTTTGATTTGCATCTCACTGCTTTATGCAAACTGGACTTGGGTTCTTCTTCTTGATTATAGCTAGAACTGGATTGAAGCAAGTTTGTGAAGGATTAGAATTAGCAGTTCTTTCAAGTGTTTTAAAAATTGATTTTACAGCAGCAAGCCGTCCAGATTGGACAGCATCTCGTCTTATATTTAAATTTTCCATACTTGGTCATGTCAGATCTTTCCTGAAAGGATAATCTTGTGAGACTCTTTATTTTGGAGTTCCTAATCATTTCCCCTGAATGTTGAAATCCTTTGAACTTTTTAATTGTTTTCCTTGTCAACTTGAGTATCTACAATTTTCTTTTGTAAAGCACACAGATTTTTGCAGTTATCTTTGAAAGTGACCCATGATTTGATGACTAAGGTTTATTTATAAGACCTTCTAGAGGCAACCCTCAACTTGCATGCTTTTACTTCAATTTTATTTTGTAGTGCATCTTCCTACCTTTCCTCAGTACCGATAACAAAATCGATGTGTTATGAGTTTCTCTTGTCCATCAATCTTGATAATTTCTTTTTCGCTAGTAAATATATTCTACCTAAATTTTAGACTTATGTGTGTGTCTTGGTCCTAACCTTCTTCTAGATTTTGTAGTTGTCTTTACCATTCCACCCAAATCAACATCATTAGTGAAATTGTCTTACCTTAAATTTAACAGTTCTGTTAAAAATGTTGTGGATGTTAGCGTAACTATTCAATATGTTTTAAAGTTCATTAGTATCTGAGACCCCTTCATATAAGAACGCGTGGAGTGCTTTGATCATGTTTTTTCATTCACCTTATAGCTGCATGCAACCAAGTCAATTTTGAACGTGTGCAACAAACAAAAGGCAACATCCACAGCTGCTAGTCTCACCTTTCATACTTATTGCATGTTTCCTGAAGTATGGTTGGCTCAGATAAATATATCATCAATGAATTTGTAATTTTGTTATAAGGATACTTTTGTTTCTTTCTCGATTGTCAGTGTGCTAAACTATTTTTTTTCTTCTTTTTCTCTTTTTGGTTTTGAAGTACTCTTCATGTGTGCATCAATTCCATGTTAACCAATTAATTATCTTTGTTTTCTACCTTTAGCTGACTGCTTATTCTAAGAAATGTGTCTTTTGGTAATTGGTCCTTGAAATATACTCTTTTTATCTTTTTGTCAAGAAATTTGAAGAGGAGCATTGATCCAAAAGTTTGCTTTCTTTTCCATCATTCATAACAAAAAAGACAAATGCAAGAAACTTCTGTTTAGCGCTTTCAGCTTCAAAACTTGTCAACTAATGTTGCCATGAAACTTTTCTTCTTTTTATGATTTTCTTCTGTTTTTGATATGGTGCTTGTGTATCCTATATGATCCATAGAAATTATACGTAATTGTATTCTGTTTTTTCTGTCCAAATTGTTCTGTTTATTCATATGATAATATAATGCTCATGAGTTAGTTATTCTTCTAAAATACTGAGAAAGTCTTCCCTTATTTACTTGGTTTTTTTTTTTTTTTTTTTTGCATGAACTATTTTCCAGGGTGTATATGGTTATCCAATTGAAATCCAGGCACTTTTCTTTATGGCGTTGAGATGTGCTTTGGCGATGCTTAAACCTGATACAGAAGGAAAGGAATTTATAGAGCGAATCGTGAAGCGCTTGCATGCAATGAGTTTTCACATGCGGAGTTACTTTTGGCTCGACTTCCAACAGCTTAATGACATTTACCGTTACAAGACGGAGGAGTACTCACACACTGCAGTAAACAAGTTTAATGTTATTCCTGATTCAATCCCTGAATGGGTATTTGATTTTATGCCAACACGTGGTGGTTACTTTATTGGAAATGTCAGTCCTGCAAGGATGGATTTTCGATGGTTTGCTTTAGGCAATTGTGTTGCGATTCTATCTTCTCTTGCAACACCTGAGCAATCAATGGCCATTATGGATCTTATTGAATCTCGCTGGGAAGAGTTGGTTGGAGAAATGCCTCTAAAAATATGTTATCCTGCAATAGAAAGTCATGAGTGGAGAATTGTAACTGGTTGTGATCCCAAGAATACCAGATGGAGTTACCATAATGGAGGATCTTGGCCAGGTTTGCCTCTCTTCTTCTCTTCAAGTTTTCTAAGTTAATGCTTTTAAGTTATGCCAAATGAAGTTCAATATAATTTTTGGGAAGGACATCTTTTGATCAATGTTTTTGAGGGATTATAGATTATGTTTAATTTTAGAGGTGGAAGCTGGAACTCGGTAAAAAACACATAAATTTGTGAAGCTGAGAGGGAATATCCCCACTGTTTTGGCAATTGACATGCATATGGAAGAGTCAATTGAAGGTTTGGATAGCATGGGATTTTAGCATGATGACTAATATTGTCCCCTGAAGCCAATGCTTTTGTCTAAAATCTAACGTGTTGTCAAAATGAGCTGGAGAGCTACCTCTAGAGGCAAGCTCTCGGATTAATTCCCTATACTCTTCTCTCTTCCAAACACTAACTGACATGCACAGAGGGACACAATCCCAACTAAAGAATTATGTTTCAAGGATACAGGCAGACAACTGGGTTCCATTGTATTACTTTGCACAATGGAAGAACTAGATGGACGAGATGGTTTATTTGCAGAAAAATTAGAGCCATTCCCAAGCTTTTTATGGACCTTTTCTTGAGTGAAGTCAAGAAAAGATTTTTCTTTTTGTAAATGACTTGAAAGTTGCTTTAAATGATCACTCCCTTGCAATTCTTCTTCCATTTGGTAGCGTCCTGTATTGCATCCCCTGTTGTGTTCAATTGGGAAGTGGCTAAACCAGAATCTATTTCTGGTTTCAAATCCTTCCATTACATTGCAATCATAACATCTCCATCCCATGCATAATTGCAGGAAGTACCATACTATAGAATGTGCTAGTATACTCTTCTACGAGCATATTCTTTGTTGTAGATTAAGAAATTGAAGGCGTAGTCACCGGTGGTAGTTAGACAGATACAATCAATCCGAAGCTTTGTGAATAGAAAAAAAAGTCCAAAGCTGTGTATGGAAGGGAGGAGAGGAGCCCCTAGATATTTGATTGTATTTTAGGATACTAAGAAGCTGATCTTTTATGCCTATAGGAACTATGCTGGTGAAGATGTTACTCTTATCCAGATTCAGCATGAGATCTGCTAGCTCCTTAAATTGCTTGAGGCAACCTATCACTCTAGTGATCCAATTTAGCTCACCTCTGCAAAATATTTGCAAGTCATCCGCAATGCACAAATGGGCATTATGCTCTTTGTCACACTTCAAATTAAATTTGAAATTCCCATCCTCGATCATGTTGTTCATAAGGCATAAATAACTTCCATAATCAACACGAAAAGGTATGGAGACATGGGATGTCCTTGGCGGAGGCTCCTATCAGCCGGAAAGGATCTGTTCAACTTGCCATTAACACTAATAGAAAATGGGTGGTTGTGATATACTCCTTGATCCAGTATACAACTTTCTTTGGAAAACAAGTAGCACTGACTTAACCCTCTTCATTGGTTACCTCTTTCCTAAGTTCTTTACATTGATTTGGGGATATAGTTTTGGGAATTTGCCTTCCTAAAAATATTGTGATCCATCTGACTTTTGAAAGCACTTGGGCTAAGCAGATTTTTGAAAAAACTGATGATCTCTTCTTTAACCTCAAGGGGGTTGTTAAATTTCATGCCATCCTCACGATTCACCGAAACAATTTTACTCCTATTGGGGACGGTGCTTCCTGGTCCTGAAATAGAATTTAGAATTCTGATCGCCAAGTTTTAGCTATTGAATTCAAGATTTCAAGTTGAGGAATCTCTCCTCTGCATGACTAAAATCACTACACACATTTTCTTCTTTACTTCTGATTAGGCAGCATGCATGCCTTCTGATGCTTTCCTTTACTTAGCCTTTGAACCTCAACCCAAACTTTGGTTGTTAAAGCCTTCTTTTTCATTTCTTGCTCTGTTATAGATGGCTTTCCCCTGTCATTCACATAACTTCCTTGTGGAGACATACTCATTTTGCTACAAGAGGCTGAGCGGCCAAACACTCTACAGTTGGTGCACCTGGCTGTGTCAATCTCCACATAAATCCTTACATGGGTAATACGTTTCTTTGTAACTGTGAATTTGTCCACATACAGAGGCTTACGTACTACATTCGCAGCATAGCTCAGATCCTCCAGCATCCAATACTTGAGGGAATTTGATGGATTTTAACCCATAGGGAGAACTCTCTTTAACTCATCTTTTAACAAAGTTAAATTCAGCTGTCAGTATTGCAACACTAGTGGCCTTTTAGCCATATGCCATGGGGCTTGATCCAATACTGAAGACATGTGATAAAAATCCTCAAATTTGAAGAAGAAAACCTGCTGTCTGAAGATTAATAAAACGTGACTATTACTTATCAAAAAAATAAAAACCCTGTTTGAAGATAGAACATCTATTAGGCCAGCCTTATCTCAAATCCTATGAGCAATTGAGTTTGCTGCCGGAAATGGAAGCCTTTGCCCTATAAAGTATCTGACAAGGGTGAACTGCCATTCCCCATATCTGCCCTATAAAGTATCCAACGTGGGTGAACAGCCATTCCCCATATCCCTCCTCCGCCAATTCCTTAGGCAGGTTAACCTTAATTCTTCCATCTTCTCTAAGCGGTTTTGCATACTTTAATTCCATAAGAGGGGCAGTTGAGTTACCTGGTGGGTTGACAGTTCTCTCATCAGCTGGGGTGTGGTCTTGTGAGGGCATTGGCATAGCTGGTTCCAGCTACCTTGGGAGCATTTGCAGAGTTGTAGTCAGTTTCTGCATGTGGGGGCCTCTTCTTGTTGCTGGTTTCATGTACCTCAGTTGGCCTTGTTGAGTTGTTTTTTTTTTTTTGATGAATAATAATAATATTATTGAAAGAAAAGGGCAAAGCTCTTGTACACGAAAAGTATACAAGAGACCGAATACCCTAAAGACAAGGTGGCCTTGTTGATTTCCCTACATAAGATTCTTCAGCAATAGGCCTCATGGATGGCCCAAGCTGCATTGGATTTCTTGGAGGGCTGCCAGCCTTGTTGTCTACATTTTGGGTTTTAGAAACCCTTAAGATGAGTTAACACCCGAACCATCTTCCAACTGGCCCAATACCAGCCCAGCCCGAATAGATTCGAACTTCCCTCCAGAAGGCATGTCACATGTTGACTTACCGGCTTCTGCACCTCTACCAATCTGACCCAAAAGACTAACAGCAATGCACAATGCATTTTTTGCATTGTCCCCAGCAAACTAACTAGATTTTGCATGCATGGAAAAGTTTTAAGAGAAGATATAATGAAGGTTTTTCATGATTTCCACGCTAGAGGCAAGTTTGAAAGAAGTTGATGCAACCTTCATAGCTCTCATTCCGAAAAAAACGGGTATTGATATTAGGGATTTTCGACTTATTAGTCTAGTGGGTGGAATTTATAAAATTGTTGCCAAAAGGTTGAAAATTGTTTTGGAGAAAATTATTTCAGAATCTTAAAATGCATTCATAAGGGGAAGAAAAATTCTAGACTCCGTTCTCATTATTAATGAATGTCTTCATAGCAGGATCAAATCTGAGGAGCTAAGGGTGCTATGCAAATTGGATATTGAAAAAGCTTACGATCGTATCGACTGAAATTTTTTGTTGTATATATTGAGGATGTGTGGTTTTCGGGAGGGATGGTGTAATTGGATAGATCACTGTATTTCTTCAGCATGCTTTTCTGAATGGCTTTCTGTCCCCTTTTTCAGTAGTTCTCTTGACTTGAGACAAGGAGATCCTTTGTTACCTTTGTTGTTTGTCATAGTTGTGGAGGCGCCAAGTAAAATGATCACCCCTACAATGAATGAGGATCTTTTATCTAGCTTTTCTGTGGGGTCTAGGGGTGGTGATGGGCTTAACATTTCCCATTTTCTATTTTGCGGATGGCACTTTGATTTTCTGCAGGGTAAACTCTAATCACCTTCGGCATTTATGCTACTTATTTTTATGTTTTGAGGCAATTTCAGGTTTGAAAATTTACTTGGCTAAATTGGAGCTAGACTTTGTTGGTAATGTTAATAATGTAGAAGATTTGGCACGCTTCTTGGGTTGCATGGTGTCTTCCTTGCCTTTGAAGTATCTAGTCTTCCTTTGGGAGCTTCTTATAGGGAAAAATCCATTTGGGTTGCCATTATTGAGAAGATTGAGCATCATTTGCTAGCTAGAAGCGGTTGTACTTGTCTCAGGGTGGCAGGATTACATTGGTTAAGATCACACTATCTAATTTGCCTACTTGTCACTTTTTCTACTCCCTTCAGGCATTCCTAGTTTCATGGATAAGCTTTTGCGGGATTTATGGGGTGGTATTAATGAAGAGTTGAAATTTCATCTAGTAGGTTGGGACATAGTTTGTTCTTTGAGTCTTGAGGGGGGTTGGGGGTCCAAAATTTACTTTTGTTTAATCGTGTCCTCTTGGGGAAGTGGTTATTGTGCTATGCTTTTGAGAGAGAGGCTGGGGGGTGTTTTCTAGATTCACTAGGTTTTCGATGGGGGATGGTTCTAGGATTAGATTTTGGCATGATGTTTGGTGTGGAACCAGGCCCTTAAGATAGTTTATCCATAGTTATTTGATATAGCCTGCTTCAAGGATGCTTCTGTGGCAAATCATTTACAACTTTCTAGTGACGCTCATCAGTGGAGTGTTAGTTTTATCAGAGTGGCTCATGATTGGGAGGTGGATTCCTTCTTCTCATTCTTCAATTTGTTGTATTCCTTTAGGCTGAGATGGGGCGTGGAAGACAAGGTTTTTAAGACCCCTTCCAACAGAGGGTTGTTTGAGGTCAAATCATTTTATTATGCCCTTATTCCCCATAACTGTGCCCCCTTTTCCTAGAGGAGTATTTGGCAGAATAAGGTTCATTTGAGAATGGCTTTCTTCACCTGGTTGGCCGCTTTGGAGAAGATCCTCTCTTTGGATAATTTAAAGAAGCGGAATCTCTTAGTTGTAGATTGGTGTTGCATATGTAAGAAAATTGGGGGAAACTGTAGATCACCTTTTACTTCACTGTGAGGTTGTTAGGGCCTTATTGAATACTGTACTTGGTCTTTATGGGTTAGAGTGGGTTATATGTCTCGTCAGGTAGTAGATCTCTATGCAAGTCGGAGAGGACAATTTGACAGCTTTTAGAGTGCAGAAGGGTGGAAGATGATTCCACTGTGGTGTATCTGGAGAGAAAGAAATGTCCGAAGTTTCGAAGATTGCGAGAGGACGGTGATGGAACTAAACACCTTCAAAACTCTTGACAATCCCACAAACTCCACACATGAATGCAAGATAAATGCTCCAACTTAGTTTCTTGAAAACAGACCACATCCATCTTCCAATATTTTGAGTAAATTGCGGACCCTTAGGCACTTATCTCCCTCATTCAACCCCCTCACATTTCAAGAAAGAATTTTACGCTTCATAAAAAACCGAAACTTAGCTCTACCACGGTGGGGACTTTCACCCTTAAAATCATTGTTAAGAGAGGAAGCCAAACTTTTGAATTCTCTCTTACCTACTGATTGATTTGGAATTGGAAGCCAACTCCCTCTGATACCGACCTGCTTCAGTGGCTGTGAACAATGCCAAAAGCTCCCCTTCAAACCCTTAACATGATAATCCCACTTGATGACAAAAACCCATTGCTTTCGGCAGAACCCATTCCGAAGTCACTGGTTCTGAGCACTCAGGTTCTTCGGTCACAACAGGATTGTTCCTTAAGATATACAAGTTTACATATTTTTAATTTTCCTGATTTTCTTGATCTTTCGTTTTCTTTTGGTAGGTGTTTCTCTTGAATATTTTCTGTGTACTTGAGTAACGCCCTTTCTCTCTTTATACAATTTGATAACTTTTTATCAAAAAAATTCTAGAGTGAGCGAAGGGAATCAATGCTTTTAAATTTATCTTCTGTAATCTAGTTTTCCCACTTTCGACTCTTGAGTTTGAGTGAAGAATTTGAAGCGTGCATTTTGAAATGTCTAGTGGTTGAAGGCTTATGCTGCCTGGGACACTGCTTTGTTCTTAACCTTCAAGATGTTTTGAGGATGCCTTGCTTTGAGAGGCACACTTCAAAACACGCACACTCCGAAACGTGCCTGACACAACGTTGCTACCATTCATTGAATATAATGTATTTGACATAAGGAGTGATATTAGGAGTTGCTCATTTTGTTGAGCGTAATTCACATGTATTTGTGTGTTTTTATTTTGTTAGCTAAACATAAAAGCACAATGCATATAGTTACATTGCTTTAAGAGGCCTAGTTCTTTGCTTCTCCCCCACCTACTCCAAATCTGCACATCAGTTATTTTGGCATAAAGGAATTATTGACGCTATTCTTTTCATATTCATAATTGAACTGTTGAAACAAGAAGCATCATATATGCAGTTATCTGACTTGATTCTTTTCAAATCTGTGTTCGATGTTCTTAACCCATCTTTTCTTTGGCATTATTATTACAATTTTTTTAATCTTTATCTCGCATGCAGTGCTTTTATGGCTGCTAACAGCTGCTTGCATTAAAACGGGACGACCGCAAATTGCAAGACGAGCAATTGAGCTTGCTGAGAGCCGTCTGCTCAAGGATAGCTGGCCAGAATATTATGATGGAAAACTTGGGAGGTTTATTGGGAAGCAGGCAAGAAAGTACCAGACGTGGTCAATTGCAGGATATTTGGTGGCAAAGATGTTGCTAGAGGATCCATCACACCTGGGAATGATTTCCCTGGAAGAGGACAAGCAGATGAAGCCAGTACTCAAGAGATGTTCGTCTTGGACTTGCTGAAAAACGCTCAAGCAAGGAAGAGAAAACACCACGAGAGAAATATAAAAAAGAAATCAGTTGCTGAAAGATCTTGTTATACAACACCATTCTGCATTGTAGGTTTCATTAGAAGTTTGGTTTGTGTACAATAGAGCCTGTGCTGAGACTAGTTTTTATTTATTTATTTTCCAAATAAAAAAGATAGACGTTTTGCTATTCGTGTATCAAACTCTTGGGAGGCATTTTGGAAATGCCATGCTGCTAAAATTTAATTTGCTCTCAATAGGCTCAAGCCTCAAGTGGAGGTGGTGGTGTCAATTCTTTACTTCATCACATAAGAGACACTGGATAATCTTAAATATATTAGTGGACTTTTGGTTAAAATCTCATTGCCCTATACTTATTCTCAAGTGATTAATACTTGTTGATAGCTTTCTGTGATCCATTTATGTTATCTCTCAAATCTCCCCGTTGTGGGAGTTTGGAGGTTACAAGCTTTAACTAAGCTTCCATAAATGGGCTGAAAACTTTTGATGTAGTTTCCAAGTATTCGGCTTCAAACTGAACTACTTACTACTTGGCTCGATTTTCTACAATTATAAAGGGTAAGGTTATCCACCACACTTTTATCCCACTTTTATTTTATTCCACTTTAACGATAAGTCGGTGTTAATCGGTTTTTCTTGAATTAGTATAAGTGAGGTTTTTAAACATTTCTTATTATAAGATAAGTGACTTGGATCAATTCTTTTTTGGATAGAGAAATACTATATATTACACTCTTACCCCCTTTCCTCCCCCCTTGTTGATGTGGCATTACCATTCAAACCTTGATTTTTTATTTATTTATAATTTTTTTTACAAACAAGGATTTATTAGCATGGCTATAGCACTAATCTTTTTTATCAATTCAACTCATGCACAACCTAAGTATTAAATAAGTTATTGGGTTATTAGTCAAATGAGCTGCTTCTCATCATTGTTATGAAAGCATTCTCACTTCTCTTCCTTTTTTTATTTATTTTTTTTGGTAAGAATTAAGAGCGAGAATGACCCATCTTGGTCCCCTTCCCGTCCCTAGTTGTATCTAGAGAGGAAAAAAAGAAAAAGAAAAAGTCATTGGGTTAGTATTTTGCTTTCAGCCTTTCTACAAGTTTCTAAGCTAATACTTTATCCTTTTTCCTCATTAGACTTAAAAAATAATTAAAAAAAAGGGGCTCGAATACACAAGAATTGAAGTGAAGGCAACCAACTAATTGCTAACAATTTAGTTAGACAGGTGATTGGTATAAACCATCATCCCCTGTGCATCCCAAAAGTGGCTTTAATTTGACTTATTGGGTTTGTATGGCATCGAGATCTATGCATCGGGCCATGAGTGAGCGAGTGAGCATCCTTCTTAATTAATGGCTTTTCCCTTTGGCTTATTGATTTTATCTTATTATTATTTTTTCATATTAAAATGGTTGGCTTCTGAGTCAAGAACCCGGCCGTTTTGACTTTTATTATTTTACAGACACTGCGGACCACAAAAGAGAGCCGCAGAGGCAGAGAGATTCCTCAACGAGGATGCCAAAAAAGCCGCAGAAGGCTAACTTTTGCTTTGAAAATGTCAGCAACCCACACCCACCAAACGACAACTACCCTTTGACATGTCAAAAAACAAACGTATAATGAAACGATACCGTTGCCCTTTGAACAATAAACAAAAGAAAAGATACCCAACAAACCATGCACTTTCTCTTTCTCTCATGTCGAGATTTGTGTGTTTCCCGGGACTTTAATCCCGAATCCAAAGCCAAAACCAAAACCAAAGCAGAAACATCAAACATTAGTCAACTTCCGTTGTCTCTTGTAGAATTGTTCCCCCACGTGTGGCGCCGTGTAATCTTTGTGTGGTGTCAACGAAAGCCGCTCCAACGCCACCAAAAAGCCCTTCCCAGGAAACTTCCTACCTCTCTTCCTCCCTACTCCTTGCCTCGCTTTCCCTTTTACCCTTTTGTTTTTTTTGGGGCTTCTTTAAGAACCCCAAAGATCCACCCAACCTCTTATCTGTTTTCACTCTCCCTCTTCTTTCCATTCACTTAGCAGTTGCAGTTGCCGTAGCAGGTATCTTCTTCTTCTTCTTCTTCTTCTTCTTCAGTTTGTGTTTTGTGATTTTTATTTTCTGGGCACTCCGACGACTTAATGTTTTTCCCTTTCTTGGATATTTGTGTTGGCTTTGTGTTTGTGTAAATGTGACTTTTTTACTGGATTCATCAATCTTTTGTTTTATTTATTTATTTCTAACCCGACATTCTTTTAGCTGTATTTACTCCTAGATATTATATTTCGATTATTTTTTCATTTTTTTTTTCTCTGATTTTGGAGGACCAGAGTGTTGCTTCAATGTCAAGATTCATTTATGGGGGTGGAGATGCTGCTATTCAATTGCCCTCAACCCATTAATTTCATCCTCTCTAATACAAAAATTTCATTTATTGTCCCTCTGTACTGTGCTTTTCTCCAAGACAAAAAATTTCATCTCTGTCTTGAATAATTTACCTGTCTTGTTGTGCCCTATTTCCCATTCACCTCTATCAACCTGTGGCTTTGGTTGCTTTTACTTCTCTCCAACTGTCCTCAGACAGAATCAGGAGACAGAACTTCTTGGTCATTACCCACTACATTGTTATTTTTTCTTTCTTCTTTTCCCTATTTTTTTTCCCATGTGAATTGTTTCCTTTAATCACATAAGTATCAGAGATAGAGAGGAGAAAATTGGGAAAGAAGATAAATTAAATGACTAAATTCATTGATTCTTATCGCTTTTGAGAAAAGCGGTAATTTAACAAAGATAACTGAGTAACTCTTCTGTATCTTTGTTAAGTGATTCTTATATGCATGTGTTAATCTGTGGATTGTCACATTCTTCTGATATATTATTAGCTGATTTCATTCCATAGCCTTCGTTTACCTTTTGAGGTTTTCACCCAATAATTTACTAGTAACACCATCACCCCTTTTATTGTTGCAGTTATTTTTCACAACTTTCTATTCAATGGAGTATGGTGATTGCAAGTCTTCAAGAATTACTGGGAAGAGAAAGTCACAAGAGGAAGATGGTATTTTGAGCTTCTCTATGGATGATCTCAATCAAGACGTTCTTGAAAGGCTCCTTTCATGGCTTCCAACATCCACATTTTTCCGCCTTAATTCAGTGTGCAAAAGATGGAAATCAGTTGCAGCTTCTGCAGGTTTCAAGCTAGCCTGCTCTCATGTTCCTTCACGTGATCCATGGTTTTTTATGGTCAATCCCCATATCAACCAGTCAATAATCTTTGACTCTGCTGATAGAAGTTGGAAGAAACTTCATCATCCACCTCTCCTCAAGAAACACTCCAACCACAATTCCATGCCAGTTGCAACCTCTGGCGGCTTGGTCTGTTTCCGCAATGTAACCGGTAACTTCATTATATGTAATCTTGTGACAGGATCTTGCAGAGAACTCCCTCCACTGGATCCAACCCAACGAAATCAAACTCTTCATGCCATTGTGATGAACACATCTTCAGAATACCCCAGCTCTTATAAGCTTATGTTAATCTCTGGTGAACTTCCAAAACTCTCCTGTATTGTCTATAACTCAAGCATTGGTTGCTGGGAGGAGGAGATTGCATTAAGCCGAAAGGTTGACGATTCTCTGGGATTCGACTTAAATGATGACAATGCTGTGTATTTCCTTAATAAGGCTGGAAATGTTGTGGCAACTAACATGCAGAGAAGCCCATCTAAGCAATACTCATCAGTTATTACTAATAACAATGGTGAGGAGACTGTCTACTTCCTTAGCTCCTCAGGGAAGGTTGTCGTTTGCAATCTGACCCAGAAGCGCTTCTTCGAGTACCCCGGGTTATTGCCTGTATATTCTGAGTACTCCATTGATATGGTAGAATGTGGAGGGGAAATGCTAGTTGTTCTGCTATCAGAATTTCTTGAAAGTGCAAGCCTCAGGGTGTGGAGGTATGATGAGGAGATTCGGTCATGGCAGCAGATTGCAGCAATGCCTCCAGCAATGTCACATGAGTGGTTTGGCAAGAAGGTGGATATAAACTGTGTCGGGGCCGGTCACCGGATATTGATTTGCTCAAACTCCGGCGAGCTATTTAGTTATGTTCTTTGTGATTTGGTCACTAATGAATGGGTTGAATTGCCCAAATGTTGTATGAATGGTGAAGCCATAGAATTCATGTCTGCCTTCTCATTTGAGCCCAGGATTGAGGCTTCTGTATGAGAACAAAATGATTTGGTGTGTGGATTGAGGAATGCCATCTTTTAATTTCCATTTTTTGTTTTCTGTAACATGTGTTTAGAATCATTTTTATTAAATTTATTTGATTTGATTGATCATGGAAATCAGCCAGATTATTTTGATGACATATTGGGATAAGATTTCCTTTATTGGTGCTTTGTATCTGTACTACTATTTAGTTTGAGATACTATTGATAAATTCAGTGATGTACCAGTTTATCAGCAGGTTCTTGATTAATTTACTTGCTTTCAGTGAAAATTCCCGAAATAAAAGAGACCTGCTATTCTTTCGTCTCTCATCCATCTCTTTTTCAAATTCACCATACAGATCCGATGGTGAAAAAGAGATAAATGGGAGATGAAAAAATAACATTTCTCAAAATAAAACGATAGAAACAAAACAGGTTTATTTGCAGAAACCAGAAAGGGCTAATGGATCCTCTTATTTTGGGTAATTTCAACAAGGAGGTAGAGCAAAAAATAGTTTAATAGTAGGGTTTCAGATGATTCTGGATCTGACCACAAAAAAAACTTGTTGGTTTATAATTTGATGCATAACTTTATTAGTCTGAAGTTAATCTTTAAATAGATTTACAATATAAAATAGGATAACAAAAACCATAATGAGATAATAGCATGACAAAGATAATTCTTACTCCTACTTAATCTTTAATAAGGCTTCTAGTGATAAGGCTGATCAAGGAAGTCTCCTAATATTGGCCGTCTGATTAAGAAACTAACATCTACCTACAAATTTGATTATTGGGTTTATGGGTAAATTCTTACTCGTGTTTAGTATTAATGACAGATATGTCCAGGTACCCGTCGGGGATGATACACATTTTAGGAAGAAAGACTAGCCCATAAGTGTTATTACTTTTGGGCAACCCATCTTTTCTCCACCTACCCTTTTACATAGACCATTGCCCAAAAATGGGAGGTAACATCATTTGTTTCCTTTGAACCTTTGTTGAACAAGGGCTTAGGCCCCTTATACAAGGCAAGGTTATCTTAACAGAAAGGGATAGGAGTTTTAGAGAAAAAGAAATAACCATTATTTGAAAACATAAATAAAAAAAATTGTCCATACAAAAAGAACATGGAGAAAACCAAGTGTTCTAATAGCTTAACCAAATGACCCAAAACAATACCGAAAGATAAAAAACAGGAGATGGCCATTAGCCACTGAGTGTTGGGCTTGACTCCTTGACCCATTGACAACTCGTGCACAAATTCAAAAAGGCCCTTACAATCCTTTTTTTGTTATAAGTTGAATATCCCCCAAAGATTAAGAGCTTGTTTTTTTATTGCGTTTGAACAATATAATTTTTAAGTCAAAAAAAGCTTTTGGGCAAAAGTTTCATTTTTAAGCTTTTATCTGAAGTGCGTTTTAACCATTTTTAAGTTTTTTGGACCATTAAATGCGCTTTTAATTTTTTTACCAAACGATTACTTTTTTCGTCAAACAAACTTTTTGAGTGTTAAAAGTACTTTTAGGTCCCTCAAACGCAATCCCTAACATGCTCTAAAGTTGTTAATGTGGAAACAAATGTGTCCTTCACTTATGAGTACCTTTCCCACTTTGCCATTTGACTAGGTTCCTTTGGTGACTCTCCTTGGCCATTGGACTCTCTAAAACTTGAGGGTTTGACAATTGTTGGCTTGATCAAGAATATAATTTATCCTTCCTCCTTTCTTAAAATCACCCTTGATTTCCTCCACCATTTCCAATTCTTTGCCTCCAATGCTCTTGTTATCATTTGACACATTAGGTATAAGGTTGTTCATGATAATATTAATTTTTGCCATGATGCCCCTCCAAATAGTTAGGACAATCATTTCCACCACTTATGAACACTTGTTGAAACTCTTCACTAGTCACCCATTCTTCAAAAGTCATCAAACTAAATTTTGATATTGCCATTATGGATCATTTTTCTATTTGTATTGTAGGTTTAAACTCTGGCAGCTTTATTATTAATCTTAAATATCTTTAAAATGTTAACTATGTTTCAGTGTTGATCAGCCGAGTGTTACACAATCACAACTTATAGCCAAAAGAGCCGCTTTAACCTAATTTTTTAATTGCATTCTTACTTGAAACCTTTGTTTGGTTGTTGTATCTTTGCTTATCTATTTTTTTTTTTTTAAAAAAAAAAAAAACCCATTGACGACAACGTGGACAAATGTTTGAACCAGCTTTTCCCCAAACGACGACTAAATACTATAAACGACAAAGAATGTTCACCATTTAAAACGCGTGTAACTGGCCTTTACCAATTGTGAATACCTGTAATATCTTCCAAGGTCGGTGTGGGTAACCTCCTCGGCAAGAAAATCAATCATATAACAAGCGAAGCCAAGAGAGAGGAGAAGCCCAAAGAAAAGAAAAGAAAAGAAAAGAAAAAAAGAAAATGGCCCGTGTGGAGGAATGCGTGAAACAAGAATTGGAGGAATTGCAGAAACAGCTTGGGAAGAAGCAACAGTTCGAGGATGCTGTCTTTTCCCTCAAATACCTGCTCCGAGAGATTTATCCCTCTGCCTCGCCCTCTCTCCGTAAATCGGTACCTCTCTCTCTTGTTTATTGATTTATAATTCCATTTGTTTTGTTCAAATTTTAATTTTATTTAGTTGAGATTGATTGATTGCTTTTTGTTCCATATTTGTTTGATATATATATATTCGTTAATTGAATCTCATATAATGAATGGTTTTGATTACGAGATTGAATCATAACGAATTGAAAAACGAAACATCAGATTAATCAGCAGCATTTCTCAGTATTTTAGATGCATTACGTACTGGATTTTGATACAAAATGGCGTGGAAATTAACCCAAATTTTGGTGGTGGTGGTGGCAGTTCTACTCTGTTATATGCCGGGTTGCAACTATTTTGAAGACGAGGTACACGGCACCCGGTTTCTGGCTCGCCGGATTGGGGCTTTTTGAGCAGGCCGAACAACTTGTTTCTGATGCTTCTGAGAAGGAGCACTTGAAGGCTTGCATTCTGCAGGCTAGGGAACACTTGCGCCAACTACATAGTCCTTCAGAATCCACATCATACACATCCAATGGAGGTCCCAAGATTATCCCCTTTTTCATTCATTTCGATTGCGATTTTGCATACCAAAATAACGATTTTAAACCAAAGTGTAGAAAATGTATCGTTTGGGATAGTGTTTTTAAAAATTTGCAATTTAAAAATGTAGAAAATTTTGGTTTTTAAATCACGGGTATGTTTTTTAAAATGCACGATTTTAAACATTAAATATTAAATTGTGATTTTACCAAATGCTTAACTGAATTTCTAAAAATCATATTTTCAAATGGCACATTTTAAAATTGCAAGTTTTGAAATTGCAATTCCAAACGGATCCGAGCCTAACTTTTCCAATTCCTGCTATACACTTTTCAAAATCATCGGCATTTTAAAGCAAGTTTCGCTTGATTTCCTATTGTGTTGATTTAGGATATCTTTTTGAGGGGCATCTCACCGTGGATCCAGAGCCACCGCAGCCTCACTGGCTTGTGCACTCTAACCTCTTGACTACCGCTGCTACACTTTTTGAAGCCGAATCTTCTCAAGGTCTATCTGAAGACAATAACACGTCAGAAAATGCTGTCAGTCTACTTCATGAGCTCATAACCAGCCTAGATGATGTTTTGCCTCTGGTACTTCTGTAAATCCCTCTTCTTATGCTTGTTGTATGTTCCTCTTTTTGTATTTCCTCTGCAGGAAATATAGGTAGAAAAAGAAACCCATATATAAAAATTTGAGAAATGTTACGTACACTGTCAAGTGCATACTCCCTAATATGACAGTGAAAATCATCATTGAATCCAAAATTCAATGGTAATCCATTACCATACAAAATCCAATGGTAATTTCATTATCATGTCAAAGAGTGTGCACTTGAAAGTGCATGTAGCATTTATCATCAAATTTTATAATTTGTTGCATCTATTGTTGCAGTCCTTTTTCTCATCAGAAAAGATATAGAAAAGGAAATATGGCTTATAAAGAGTTTGCTGCTTGAAAAATATAATTTCAAGTTGATTGATACAAATAACAAGCTTTTTCTCTTGGCTCCTTATGTGAATGGTGTGCTAAGCTGTTGATATATTGGTTAAAAAGAGATTATTTTGTGCCGTAGTAAGTAGTTAACATAAAAAATTCTCTTCAATGTCTCTGTTGTTAAGATCCCGGAAAATGATGCTGTACCCCGAAGAGTGCCACCTGCCAGTAAGGAAGTTGTTGCAAAGCTTCCAGTCATTACTCTTGATGAGGAAATCTTGGCTAAGCTTGGAAAAGATGTACAGTGTGCAATATGCAGGGAGAACTTGGTTGTTAGCGACAAGATGCAAGAGTTGCCCTGCAAGCACACGTTCCACCCTCCCTGTCTAAAGCCATGGCTGGTAATATACCTTTACCTGATTGCTAGGAATTTTTGGGAAACTCATAGTTGTTTCTACTTTCACTAAATTTGTTCAAAATTGTTTGTCATCAACTATTACTTAGGGCTATGGAACGAATAATTAATAGATGAGATAGACTCTCCGTTCAACTTAGTTCTATTTTGGTTGTGGCAGGATGAGCACAATTCTTGTCCAATTTGTCGCCATGAGTTGCAAACTGATGATCATGCCTATGAGAGCTGGAAGGAGCGGGAAAAGGAGGCTGAAGAAGAGAGGAAAGGTGCTGCAAATGCTATTCGTGGTGGTGAATACATGTATGTTTAAACAAGATTCATTCATGTGGACCTCGTAACCTATTACGTGTGATTATTGTACTTCTAGATGTGACTTTGTTGATTATTGAGCACTTAGAAGCTGCGCAAAAATTGAATTGACTTCCTTTGTTGTGCTGGAGTCAGCAGGCTACTAGGGTAGCTGTTGAATTGACTTCCCAAGACAGGTGTTGGGTCATTTTTTAGATGATAATGGTGGTGCTTTTGTTGCGCTGATGTTAATTGCATTCAAATTGCATATGGTTTTTTCTTTTAAAATGAGTAATGTTACTCTTTACACTCATTTTTCATCAGCTAACGTTATCCTATTTTGTTTAATTGGAAAAAACTTACCATGAAACTCACTTCTGGCTCAGCCTGTATATCTCTTCAGATGTTGTCACTGGAAATCAAGGGAAAACTTTTTGCCTTTTGTGTTAAACACAAAAGGGATAGGGTCACACACTGAACCTCCTACTGAGATGCAAGACATCATAAACTAAATATGCATCATTACTACACCACACACGACTTCCTTTAAGAAATAAAGGCATTGGAGACAAGTGAGGTTACATAAGGCCTTGTGCCTATCCAAACAGTCTTGATCGGTGTACTACAATAAGGATATATTTGCAATTTGGAAACCCTATTCCAAATTTTCTCAAATCCTATTCCAAATTTTCTCAGATCAAAAAGCTTAGTGTATCGGGGAGTGCTAGGGAGCCTGAGAATTTTCCTGAAAATTCTCTCCGCCTGACATGGAAAGCACTTTGAAAAAAAAAAAAAAATCTTTCTTCATGTCTACCAACCGCATTTTTCACATTAGGTGGGAGAGAATTTTCGGAAAAATTCTCGGGCTCCCTAGCACTCTCCTAAGGTATCTCCTAGAGCAATTATTTTTATTTTTTATTTTATGTCCATATAAAGATGAGAATTTAAATTAATAATTTTTATTTCATAAGGCGTGAGTTACCACCTTTTAAGGGCCATGTAGCATAGTTTTATGAATGCAAGAATTGCATGTTCAATTACACTTCTAACATTGATGACATTCTTTATTATCGTCGAGGTGCGCATTATTTGGCAGTCGAGCTGGCCCTTTTCATCGAGTTTCATGATTCTAATTTTTCATTCATGCTTCTGTTGGCTGTCTATGAAGAAGGATGCACAACGACATGTAGTAATAACGGCATGTTAGATATGCCAAATAAATAAACACAAATAGTTGCAATCATTGATGGTGCTGTCATTTCTCGATTTTTTTATAAGGTAAGTATTATATTCAAATAAAAAAAATAATACAAAAGTACAATACATATCCCAGCATTTATTTAAAAATAAATAAAAAATCGCCATGATTTTTTTTTTTAACAAGGAAAAGGAAAGGTGAAGGATTATAGCAAATAAAAACACAAAAAATACACCATCCTTTATGCTGTCCTCTTCTCTTTTTTCCTTCTCGCTGCCTTCCTAATATAGCTGCCACTAGTCTCTCTGCTCGGGAGGAGGGAAGGGATGTCTTCCTCCTCTTCTCTATATAAAGCTTTTTTCTTTTATTGGCGGCCTGGTTAGAGGACTCTCTAATCCTTTCCACCTTTTAAGAGGCTTTATCCATTATCTTGTGCGACTTATCCTACCCAAAATCGTAACCTCACCGTCAAGGCTTCACTACTGTGCCAATCTCCTCCTCTTCCTACGCATCAGTAGCCAGTTTTGTCAAGGTTCTCAAATCGATTTTTTTTAAAGCTCAATCTTCTTTCCTCTGACATGCCCAACTTCTAACGCACCACTCCACCGCATACCAATTCCAGCTTCCCGTTGCCATGCGCCTTTTCACCTCCTAACATCCACGTGTCACCTTCCTTTGCCCCCATTGTCCTCCAAAGGTGCTGACTTTTGTTTTTTTTTTTTTTTTGGTTGCTTTTATGTTTTCGTGACTTTTTGTTACTTGGGTTCTTAATCCGAATTCTAGAGTGATCTTTTCTTTTCAGATCCTGATGATTTTACAATGATTTTTCTCCAGCAACCTCCTTTCGATAATTGTTGCTCTTAGCTTGCAAGGGCTTAGGTAGGGTCGAAGGATATTTCGAGGGTTATACCCCTATCTGCGTCCCTTTTAAGGATTTAGACAAAGTTGAAGGGTTTCGAAATAATCATGCTCTTTTGGTACTTAAACCATTTTTTTGGGCCCTTATTGAGAGTATCATGTTATTTTATCACTAATTTCCTACTTTTTGCTTGTATTTTTTGTACCGTAATTTTTTTTTGGGTTTTTTGTTTGGAAGCCCACTCATTTTCAGTGTTTTAATCCTCGTAATCCTTTCCTTATTTGATTAAAAAAACACAAAAAAAAGGCAGTCCAACAATATACTTAAATTCAACTAGAAGAGTCCTACAAATTTAAAGTAAAGAAAAATGGGCCCAATAAGTGACCCAACCCAATATAGTCTTGACACAAACGCCCAATTTTTTGGCAGGAATGAGACGGCCCAATATATTCTTGACACGTACGTGACTGGAAACGGGAAATCGTGGCGCAACCCTTCCCCTACGTTGGTTTTCACGTTTTCCTCCATTAAAAAAAAATTATATATAACCCCCGGAATTTTAGAAATTGTGAAATAGCAAGTGGCGGAGTGGTAGTGAGCGGGATAGTGGTACTATTACTATTCTATTCCAGAAAATGGAATTGGCTAGCTGCTGCTCCTCCTCCTCCCCCGTCTTGAGCATCAAATACCGAAGCATCCCCTCGAAGAACGTGAGTAGATATTATTATAGATTCAAATACTCTCCGGCTGCGTCGGGAAATGGATTCACTGCGGCAGGGAGGCCCTTCTCTCCGGCAACAAGGATGGTTTCGAGCAGCCATGTGTCTGGAGAGCGAGGCAGCAGCTTCAGATTCACTTACAGGAGGCAGGATTCCTGTTTGGTAATTGCTCCGCCCAAGGGTGTGAAGCCACGCGCCATCATCGAATTCTTGGGCGGTGCGTTCATTGGAGCTGTCCCTGAAGTCACCTACGGGTACCTAATGGAGCGATTGGCGGATGAAGGGTTTGTTGTTGTTTCAGTGCCTTACAATGTGACTTTTGAACATTCACAGGCTGCTGCGCAGGTTTACGAGAGGTTCAATACCTGCTTCCGTTCAATCGTCTCCTCTGGATTGCCCCATGCCAATTTAACATCTGCCCAGCTCGTTGATCTTCCCCTTTTCTCTGTCGGCCATAGGTGTGTTAATTTCTTCGTATATATATATGCTTCACTGATGTTAATTTGTGCTAAACTCGTGCACCCACATCTTTTTAGCAATGGCGCGCTTCTCCAATTACTCATGGGAAGCAATTTCTCCGACATGATACCAAAGGTTTGGTTTTTCCTTGCTTTTCTATTCCATTTTTGTTTTTATTTTTTGAGTGGAGGGAGATTGAAATGGGTTTACTTTAAGAAATAGATTATTATTATACACGTTTTTTGTTTGTCCGAGTGGAATGTATGCAGATTGTAATGAAGTTTCATTTAGTTTAATGTATAACTCAAGCAATCTGTGGAGTGTGTGACAAAGGATATTGTCTCTTGTGGAAGGCTAATGCCGTAATCTCATTCAACAACAGGCCAGCAGCAGAGGCAGTGCCTTACTTTGAGCAGGTAACTTATGTTCTGCCTTGTTTCACTATACATAGTGCTTCATTTTCCAATACCTTAATTTGTGGTGTCCTTGGCCTTTTTTCACCAAGAAAATAAGGTCTAAACTCAAAAAATCTGTCACATCAGGGCTGATTTTTAGGTACATGTCTTGCACACCTGCTTCCTGGTGGGAATAATTTTAAGCATTCTTTCCTGCTCCGAAGATATGTCATGGTAGGAATAAGTTTGAACTTTCAATGTACAGCACGGGAGTGATTAAAGCTGTGCCCAAGAGTCATACTATACTTGGTAGCTTTCAGTAGATTTTAGGCTCCTCCATTAGGGAAATGTGGAGTGGTTTCATATCTTAGAGGAGTTGAATTAAGAAATGATAATGCTGCACTGGTTGTTAACGTACCAATGACTCGCTGATATAATCAAGCAATTTTCTTATTTTGGACGTGGTCTAGTGGAAAGAACTTTTCCCCACTTATATGTTGGCCCTTAGATCTCACTAGAATCTCTAAAAATGAAGAATGCTTCATTTTGGTCTTTAATGTGACTCAGAGCAATTACAGTCATTTAAGAGCTCCCGGGATCCAGTCATGGCATATTTACAAGTTATTATTGGGGTTATGTCACGATCTGAGACTCTGGGATGATTAGTCTCAAGCTGTGGCGGGTCCCTTTATGCTTGTAACATGTTCATCTGAATTCGTACTCAATTTCTAGTCGGTCCAAATATGCCATTGGCCAAAGGTCCAAACAAATCTGCACCATAAGTTAAGATGAGGCTATCACAAATGGGGTCAGAAGTTTCATTGAGTAATTCAAATGAAACAAATCAATTTTCCTAGATGCTTAAGTTCGAAAGATCAGATAAGGGAATCTAATATATGGATTGCATTTAGAGTAGCAATCATGGAGCTCAGGAAGTTCTACTAACTTTTCTTTGTCAACGTAAGTAAGGTGTGTTAGCAAATATTGGTCCAAAGCTAGGGAAAAAGAAGTTAACAAATCTGCTTGGTAGATTGAGGTCAATTCTGAAATATTGTGCTTAATTAACAGGAAGTGAGTACTAGGAAACTTAAAGGATCAAGAACAACAAACATGTATGCAAATAATTAGGAATGAGCCAAAAGAACTCAATGTAATTCAGGTTTAGAACAACCTAGTGTCTCAAAATACTATAACCCATCTCTAAAAAGCTTACGTATGCATTGAGGGTGAATTGTTCCAAAAAGACATGAACCAGAAATTTAGGACTCAGCTAGGGTATAAAACATGGAGATAATCATCAATATCAGAATACACTTAGCGATTAAAGCTGAAATCATAATTTACAATTAGAATTGACTAATGAGTCCAGATGAACATGTTAGTCTCTTACGTAAGGCGTCAAACACAGTCAGTGCTAAACTGAAACAAGGGTCTCAGTAAAGTTTGCAGCCGTGAAAAGGAACCTGTACTAAGCACTTGTAGTTTGATACATCATGAGACTTGATAGAAAAATATGCCTTGGAACACCAGAGCTCTATAGAAACGAGGACATAGCATGATTCATTAGTGAAACTTAGGATTGCAAACAAAGGAATTCATCATAAGATGAACAGAACAATGAAACTGCTACTCACTTCAGCTAGAAATCAAAATCAGATCAGCTTGTCAGAGTCCTAGATCTGCCATGTTTCTCTTTGCCCCACCCAGGTATGCAACTCTAAGGTAAGTGTTTCAGGTGTGTTCTAGATGGTTGGGTATGCAGAAGACCTGGGGGTGAGTTTTAGTAATTACAATTTGAACCCAGCAATTACCTAATTGATATTGAGGCCATCAGCTCTCAGAAATATTGTTCTATGCACTTATTTACATATAATATCATTCAAATAAATTCCATTTACTTAAGACATACATGATCCAACTAAAAGAATGCCTTTAATTTATTTATTTATTTATTTTTTATTTTTTTTTAAAAAAACCATAATTTCTTTGTAGTCCATATTACATGATCCAACCAAACCAAGAAGGTTTTTATTTTTTGTTTTTGTTTGCAAAAATAGTAATGGAATTGGTATTTCTATTTGAGAAAAACCACTTCCACAAAACAAGTTAGTTTTGTCTAATTAATTCTCTGCACTAAAAGTTTGTAATGCTATCCTGCAGTTGGGTCCTCTAGTTCGTCAGATGATGCCAGTTATAGAAGCATCTCCAGTTTATTCAGTGGCTAGGAGTGCCTCAGGTGGGCATTGAACTCGCTTAGTTTTCACCCTTTTTGTATTTTTGTATTTGGATTTCACATATGGTAACTTAAAGAGTGTTACATCTTACTTTCCCCTTTGCTAAAGTCTGGCTTCAGGTCATACTGCACTCGTTATTGATGCCTAAGACATTACTCATTTCTTGGATATATATTCACTAATTGGTATTATTATCATTCAAATCCATTGGTATCATATATGGGCTGTATTTGTGTGTGCGTGTGATGATTATCTATCTCTAATGCTCATTCATTTCCACTACATATGTCTAGGAGATGCATGGAAGATGCTACTTGATGTGGCTGGAGCAATGATGGCAGAGGGTGATCAGGAATCCCTAATTTCAATGACAAACTTTGTTGATCAGTTGCCATCAGTGCTAAATCAGGTACTTCGATATTTTTTTTTTATACTTCTAAGAGAACACACTAAGCAGTCAATTATGAATCTGCGGTTTCGCTTTCTATACTTCCCTTGGTAACCTGTCCGGAACTCAACAACGGAAACAGTTGATGAGGCTCCCACAGTCCCACAGGCGCATAACCTATATCTTAATTTCAATAAGGTCCACACAAGATTTGATCCGTAGGTAATCATAGGCAATTCATGCGTTTGGAAAGCAATTGATGGGCATGAGTAGTAGGTCTTTTTCTTGGGGGGAGGGGGTTTGTATTTTTCTTTCTCGATGCTTCTTTAATGTAATTTACACTGTTTTAAAATTGTAGCATAGTTCTGTTAAGTCTATCTGAAAATGTATAATGGTTCTGTTAGGTTACTCAAGGGACATCAGAGTTCAAGCCGACACCATCTGAAAATCGTGATTGTTTTAAGAGCTCATACAATGTCCAACACACCCTATTGGTATGAATGGTGCACTTCTATTCTGGAAGTTTGATGAAATTGATGTCATATATATGTAAACTTCTGCCCTGGTTTATATATTATTGTGTTTTAGGTGAAGTTCAACTCTGACACTATTGATGAGACGGATCTTCTTGAAGAGACATTGAAGCCTCGTGTGGACGTCATTGGTGGGACACTAGAAAAGGTCCAATTGAGTGGTAACCATATCACACCATGCATACAGGTATAATTTTGAAGAAAACAAAATGTCCTTGCTTCTTTAAAGTGTTTGCATTTTTTTGTAAGAATCCATATTTTTGAGTGATGCTTTATTCATTTGCAAAGTCTGAAACCTTCGGCAAGCTAAATGAACATGAAGAGAAGGGCAAATTCTAATTTTTCAAACCTTTTGGTATATACTGGTGCGCAATTGTTTTTCATTTTTTATTTTTGTCAAGTACCATTCCCAAACAAGCTCTTTCAAGCAACACATTCTGAGAGAGCAGAATTATAATGAAGTCTCAACACAAGCAGTTCAACAAAGGTCCAAGTTGCCTTAAATTTCTGCACTATTACTTGCAGTTATTAGAGTCTCTCAAATTTCACAGTTGGTCCTTGTTTCTGTACATGTTACTCCAATACTTGAACAATCTAACAGCATTCTGCATATCTATACTTGAACAACTTTCTGATTACATCATTTGATCCATCAATTCCCTGAATTTGCACCATGTTTTCTCTCTTGATGAAAAGCTTTCCTTGTAAATTTTTTAATCTATCGTTGTCTTTTTACTTATAATCTTTTTTTTTTTTTTTTTTTTGGCCTGATCAGGAACCAAAGTGGGAAGTCGGTTATGTGTATACTCCAGCTGATGCGATTGCTCAGGGGCTTAAAACTCTTTCATTGAATGAGACTAAAGTGCTTTACAGAACCATAAGCGACTGGTTTAGGCGTTTTGAAGATTGAAAATATAATTTCGTTATGTTGTACTAATGTTGAGTTACCTAACAACTCATGCACTAAGATATAGAAGCTTCTAAAAGGAAAAAAGATTTCTTCCAAACTGGGTTGAAAGAAGTTCTCCCAAAAGAAAACTCTTTCCGTTTAGAAGCACTTGGCTTGAATGAGAAATTTATCAATAGGATTCCTGCATACAACTTTGTTTTTTCTGATCAGAATAATTGACCAAGCCAACTCCTACCATATGGTAGTATAAGTGATATTGATCCTTTGGTTCTCTATACTAATAATGACGAACGTAGCACTATGGCAATTTTCAGCCAATGATAGAATAGGGTTCCGATCTCCGCAGCAGAAAAAATTTGTAATCTTAATATTTATTTTCTTACCAAGCTATAAAATTATAATTAAATAAGAAAAATATTACAAACTATACTTTTATTTTATTTTTATCACACTTTGCTGTTGTGACACAGCTAATTAGTTATTGTTTTTTTTTAAATTAACAACTAATTGGTAGGCCACTTTAGCAAAAATGGAATAAAAGAGTAGCATATAATCACTCAATAATAAACAAGGAAGAAAGGGAGAAGGTACTCTCCATTTAGTGTATTTAGGGGGTGCATAGTTATCCAAAAAAATTTGTTTAAAAACTAAATGGACAACTATGCCCCTCTAAATAGATTAAATGGACCCTTTTCAAGTGAAATTGAAATGGACTTGAAATGAAGAGGATCTGTTTAGGAATAAAGTAAACAAAAATCTGCTGTAGCAGATTTATGCTTCTATAAGTTTAAAAACATGGGAAAAGCTAACAACAAATCCGCTGTAGCACCATGGCAATTCTAAAGATAGAATCCGGGTTCAAATCCCGGCAGCGGAAAAAGTTTTATTTTTCTAAATATTTCTTTTCTAATTGCGCCTCAAATTATATGATTATAAAAACAAAGCATCTATTTAACATGAAGTCCGCTGTAGCACCATGGCAATTCTGGAATGAATCCGGGTTCAAATCCCGGCAGCGGAAAGAGTTATATTTTCTAAATATTTATTTTGCTATTGGAAAACAGCTAAACCAAAAATCCAGCACAGTCGAATTCCAATTTTAGCCACTACAGTGACTACACTACATAGGCTTCAAATTGAGATCCCCTAAAATTATGTTTGAGTATTTAATAAGAAAGTCATTCATTTTATTTAAGCGTCTAAGTTTATTTGATATTATGTTTGAGAAATAGAGTTTTTAAGTCAAAAAGAGTTTTTGGGCAAAAGCTTTATTTTTAAGCTTTTGCCACAAATGCGTTTTGGTCATTTTTTGGCTTTTTTGACCATTAAAAGCGTTTTTAATTTTTTTACCAAACGAGTACTTTTTTCTTCAAACAGACTTTTTGAGTATTAAAAGTACTTTTAGGCTCCTTAAACGCAATCCCAAACATACATGTTTCAGCATTTGACGCTTAAATGAGACAAATGGATCCTCTCCAGTTCATGGAGAATATCCAGTTTACGCTTTGAATTTTTCTAGAGAAATTCCAAGGCTACGAATGAGCCATGTCAGCCTTAGGGGTGCAAAGGTGGGCGGTTTTTAACCGCCCGCTAACCGCTAACCGCTATAACCGTCAACCGCCTAACCGCCTAACCGTCTAACCGCATTAACCGCTAACCGCTTAACCGCCATAACCGCCTAGCGGTTAGCGGTTAGCGGTTATTGGGTCTACTAACCGTAACCGCTAACCGCTAACCGCCTTTTTATATAATATATTTTTATAATTATAATTATAAAAATATTTATACATATAACATAATCACTTGATCATTAAATCACAATTTTTTTTTAAAATAATTAAATCACAATTTGAGTATTAATATATTATCACTATAATTTATATGATTATATCACATGAGATTGATTATTAAATCATTTGATTATATAATAACAAATTATACATATATAATATGACATAACTCATAAGTATACCAATTCATACTAATACAACAATTAAATATCTAGAGACTTATTTCCAATGTATATTATAAACCTATAAGTCTATATAAGTCTACATATGTATATGAATAATATAAATGTATAATATCAATAGTTAATCATATGATTCAATGACAATTCAAATACTTTATTCAAGACTTCAAGTGAATCATATTATTAATGTACAATGATGATATGATTCGTATAACATCAAATTAAGTAATTGACATTGGATTAAACAATGACCAATGTGTTACTTATAAACATAATTTAAGTATTAATGTATTATCATTATAATTTTAGTAATTTATATATTATCACTATAATTGATATGATTATATCACATGATGGCTTGATCATTAAATCATATGATTATATAATAATAAATAATACATATATAATATGACATAACTCATAACTCATAAGTCTACAAGTTAATCATATGATTCATGTACAATGATAATCACAATTAATTCAATTGAATTTAAACAATATGTTACTTATAACTACAAGTCTACAATTTAATTAAAGCATTATTAGATACTTAAGGAATTTAGGATTTAAGAGTTTGAACATTACCATTTACCATTAGATATTAAGTTCAATTCAAAGAAAAAAGATTATAAGTAAATATGATAAGAATTTAAATAATTAATCATATGAATCATATGATATAATTTAATGAGACTATATGATTATATAATATCAAATTAAGTAATTGACATTAGATTTAACAATGTGTTACTTATAATCACAATTGAAGTATTAATGTATTTTTTGAACATTTTTTAGAAAAAGAAATTTAACCATTTTTTGAAAGAAAAAAAGAAAAAGAAAATTAACAATTTTGAACAATTTTGAATTATATATATATATATATATATATATATATATATATATATATATATATATATATATATATATATATATAATTATAGTTATATTATATGCATATTGAATAATATAAATGTATAAGATAAATACTTAACTATATGATCCAATTACAATTCCAATACTTAATCAATTATTCATGTACAATGACAATGACAATGTGATTCATATAATATCAAATTAAGTAATTGACATTGGATGAAACAATGTGTTACTTATAACTACAATTGAACTATTTTTGTTTGTTTGTAAGTTTATAAGATCAACACTTAATCATATGATCCAATGACAATTCAAATATTTAATCATAATATTTATATACAATGACAATGTGATTCATAAAATGTCAAATTAAGCAATTAGCATTAGATTCAACAATTACTTATAACAACAATTTAAGTATTAATATATTTTTCATTTTTTTGAACACTATTTTGACAATTTTTAAACCATTTTATGAAAAAGAAATTGAACCATTTTTGACCAATTTTTTAACAATTTTTGACCAATTTTTGAACCATTTGTTGAACAATTTTTTAAAATTGAACAAGCCAAAACTACGTCGTTTTAATACCCATATATATTCATCTCTTCCTAACCTTAAACTAAACCTAATCAATCTCATTCCTAAAGGTTTGTTAGTAACGAAGATTATTATTTTTTGAATTGTCATAGTATTTTAATTACAATACAATTATATTAAGCACGTTTTGATATGTGTACATGCTTGTGCCTTAATATTATTATGTTTAATATTATAACTTTTTTTCTTTTGATGTCCACAGGATTTGCTAGAGGACCAAATGAGAAGATTGATGAAGTTTTAATGTTTTATTTGACTATTTGTATCATTTAATGTTTTATTTGAACTTATTTTATATGCTTTGTGTTGAACTTTTTTTATATTTTTTTTTTTATATGTTGTGACAGTTATCTGAATTCTGTGTTGAATTTTTTTTTTTTTCCTAAAAAAAAAAGTTAATGAGTTATGATTTAATATTTAAAGAATTTTTTTTTTAAGTACAAATAAATGTAAATTTTGGGTCAAATATTTTTGATTTTTCAATATGGGCTCTTTTTATAGCAATTGGGCCCAAGAAGATATTAAAAATACAAGAAAAAAAATGAGGGTAAAAAAAAGCCCAAAAAAATAAGCCCAAAAAGCCAAAAAAAAAAGCCCAATTTTAAAAAAGCGGTTAGCGGGCGGTTATCTATTTCATTAACCGCTAACCGGCCACTAACCGCTAACCGCTAACCGCTAGGCGGTTAGCGGTTGCGGTTAGTGAAATTTACTAACCGCTAGGGCGGTTACGGTTAGCGGTTATTGCCACTAACCGCTAACCGTAACCGCCTTTGCACCCCTAGTCAGCCTCTACAAACAAATAATTTTTATTTTTTATTTTCAAGTTAATCTATCACTAACGGAAGGAGATTGGGCCTAGGGGGCATCAGCCATCCCAGACCGGCCGAACTGAGGGTGGTCGAACCGCCCATGAGGGTGGTTTGGGCACTCCCAGATCTCTTTAAAAAAAAACATTGCAAGCATTGGGGGTGATCGAACTTCCCCCGTTGAGCCTAGGGTGGGTTTGGCCATATTAGTATTTGTGTTAGCTTAATTCGGTCCCAAAATAATGTAGAGGCTACTGTCCACGGGCTCAAACACTGATATAAAATGCTTAGAATCTAATTTCCACCGTTCATAATGTGAATTCATGTGTTATGAATGTTCCTGCAAAGTTTCAGCTCAATCGGACCATAAACACTGATCGATCTAAGTTGTTGATCAAGGACAAACGAAATGTCCTTGCAGAGGGTGTCTAGACATGCTGCAAGGATGTCCAGACACTAATTCCAGCAAGCATGTTTTTTGCTCGCAAGGCTCTGTCCGGACACCCCGTAACTATTATGCCCAAAAACGTGTTTTTAGTGGGCCCAGGTCTAGGGTTTGATGTATATATATATATATATATATATATATATATATATATATATATATATATATATATATATATATATATATATATATATATATATGCAATTTTCACCCCAAAGAGTTAAATGAGGCTATGCTAAGAGAGATCATATATGGTGAACGTTAAATTGAATCTCTTAGAATTTGAGTTATTCCTTTGATAAATCTATGGTTGAGAAGTTTATCAAAAATGACCGGTAAAAGAGAATCACGTTGAAGAAGATTGTGAGTAATGAGACAGGTTGTAGGCTTATCGATCTTATAGAGCCAATGTCTTATAAAGGGTTGTAAGTGTTCCTAGTGTCTATAATCTTTGAAAAATCTTTTGATAGTGATTTATTGGGTTTGGCTGCCCCGGAGAGGTTTTACTTTTAGATCGGTTTCTAAAAGGTTTCTCTTCGTAACCAAAATATCTATGTTTGCCTCTTTATTGCTTTATATATTTTGGTGATTGAATTGTTTATTGCTTTATAGTATTAATTCCGCATAAATTGTGATAAACAAGTTTTTGGAGTCAGCATATTGTTTTTCAATTGGTATCAGAGCGGGTTCACTTTGTTTGGCTTAAATTCCTGAGTGAGATCCTTGACTCCTTTTTACTATGAATACATCTCAGTCCCTTGTCATTGACTCTTTTGGTTTTGATGATCTTGACGATGTGTACAAAATCCTCTCTAATGAGTATAGTCAACTGTCCTACAGATACAAAAAGATTTGTAAGAATTTTAAAACTATAGGACAGGAAAAAGAGTCTTTGGTGAATGAATTGTCTAAATCATATGCCTTGATTGATTCTTTAAATTCTGAGATGTCTGTACTTGTTAAAAAGAATATATCACTTGAGAATGATTTGAAAGAACTCTCACAAAAATTCTTTGGAGATAATCTGGAAATTTTTTTCTGTATTGATAACAAGCATAGTATGATTGTTGATACTGGTGTTTGCTCTACTTCGCAAGCTTTTAAATCTGAAAGAAAGACCTTGTTTGTTAAGCCTGTGAATGTTAAAGAAGTCAAGGCTAATACAGTCTATTTGAATAAGGGCAAAACCCTTTGTTTGAACAATTGTGTGAAGCCTAAATTGAAGACTTCTTCTAAGAAACAAACTCAAGCTAAGTTTGTTCTGACATGCCACCATTGTGGGATTATTGGTTACATCAGACCAAACTATTTTCAGTTTAAATCCCAAAGACTTTGGAAAAAATCGGCTTCTCCTAAGAAAGAAAAAAAATGTGATATAGAGCCGAGTTTGCCTAGATCAATATCTAAATATATCTCTCATCATAAAAGACAACATTCTCAAAGGTTTGTTCCCACCTGTCATCATTGTGGCAAAGTTGGTCATATTCGACCAAATTGTTTTAAATTGAGACCCTATGTGCGTGATGTGGTATTTTTGCGACTAAAAATATCAACTATAAAAATGAAATTTAGATATAAACTCCTTAGGTCAACGCGCCTCCATTAAAAACTCCATAGGTATTTTTTTTTTGGAAATTTAGTCTCTGGGTCAATCGAAACTACAAAAAACTCCCTACCATTAAAAATTTTTAACACCCCGTTAGGGCCACTCAAAACTCCTTATTTTACCTGATTAAAATATTAATTTTTTATTAAATTAAATAAAAAAAAAATTGAAGGGTGGCCAGGGGTGGCGATGCCACCCCACCCCTATGGGGTGGCGTAAGCCACCCCAAGGGTGGTCGCCACCCCAACCCCTATGGGGTGGCCGTAAGCCACCCCAAGGGTGGTTTGCCCACCCCTGGGGTGGCTCGCGGCCATGCCGCTGGGGGTTTGGGGTCCACCCCAAACCACCTGGGGGTGGCTTGTGCCACCCCTGGCCACCCTTCAATTTTTTATTTTATTTTTATTTTTTTTAAATTTAATTTAATAAAAACTTAATATTTTAATCAGGTAAAACGGGGAGTTTTGAGTGGCTCTAACGGGTGTTAAAAATTTTTAACGGTAAGGTGTTTCTTGTAGTTTCGATTGACCCAGAGACTAAATTTTTTTTAAAAAATACCTATGGAGTTTTTAATGGAGGCGCGTTGACCTAAGGAGTTTATATCTAAATTCCCTTATAAAAATAACCACGCGAAATAGGATGAATCTTTGTAGGATACGGCTATAAAGAGGGTGTCGAACCTCAATGACTGTTGGAGTTTTGTATCAAATTCGAAAGATCAAAATTAACTTAATTAAAAAGATAAATGATTTGATTTTCTTTAAAAGTAAAGTGCATGAAAATAAAAGAGATTTAAAATAAGAGAAAAAGTGTAGGGTATTGACTTCACCTCTATCCGCACAACAATGGCTAATCATAATTAATCCCATAAATTCATTCTATGCATGTTATAAATAAACAAGAAACCACCTTATTAAAGAATAAGCATAATCTATCTTCGATTGGCACGGATCATCCACCTAACTACTAAGGTGCGGTACGACTGTCTTCCCTAAGTATAAATTATCAAATTCTTTAACAGGATACATACAATCAATGAATAAGTATAACCCATCTTCGGTTGGCACGAACTGTCTACCTAAATTACATTAAACTAGGGTGTAGTACAATCCGTCTTCCCTAGGCATGGCCTATCAAATCTTATTGATCATGTGTCAATTAAACCCATTGTATAACCATTATCCTCATAATGACAGAAAACAATAATGATTTGAGATCAAAATACTTTCTAAGACAAGAGAAGAATTTTACAAATATTGATTTTGGAATTTAAGAACAATTGCATTTAATAATTAAGAACATAATCAAAAGGTAGCAATTCTCATAGTTATACAATCAAAATACATAAATAAAAAATCTAGAAATTAAATACAATCAAACCATTGTATTTGGATAGGGTTACATCAACACCACACGAAGGGGTTTAGCCGCTCATGATCTTTTAAGCTCCAAAGATAATTTTATGATTTCTAGCTCTAGGAAACGGTGTGTCTTTTTTTCTCAATGCTTAGAGGCCTATTTATAGGGATTAGGAGAACCCTAGAAGCCCTAAGAATCTCAGAAAAATCGTAATTCAGTCTCTTAGTCGGATTGGGAGACCTAGAAAAACTTTCCTTATCAATTTTGGACTATTTTTTGTCTCTGCCGCCTGTGTGCGCCCGAGCGCACTATAGCTGCACTCAAGCGTACCGTAGCTACAGTAACGTGCTATAGTAACTTTGCTACAGTAACCCTACTACAGTAAATTGCTACAGTACTTTGCTACAATATTTTGCTATAGTACTTGAAATGCATTTTTGGCCCAAAATCAATGATTTTCTTGTTTCTTTATTAAACACCTGAAATCACAAAAACAAAACAAAATCAAACAAATAACAATGCTAAAGAATTAACATATGCAAATTAAGGGGCATGAATGTGCAACATTCGGCGTTTATCAATGCGTCATAAATCTGGTCCTAAGATTGTTCAAGAGTGGGTTAGGAAGGATTATACCATTCACTCATTGAGGGGGAGTGGTAGTGATCTCACCTTAATTTAGGTGAGTCAATAACATGCATATGATTGATTGATTTGCATATTTTTGAATATCCTAGAGCATGTTGGTTTTCTTTGCTTTGCATTTTTTTTTTTTTTTTTGTGTTTTCTTTCTTGTTTATACATTGCATTGTTTTTGTTGTTACACTTTTTGTTTGAAGAGTGTATACATGGTTGTTTTGAGGCAAATTCCTAAAGGACTTTTCAAGAAATTCATATACTATGATCTTTGAAAGGCGTATAGATGAGATGTTGTGTGCGAAACTACCAAGATTTTTGTCTACTTGCTAATCAAACATTCATGAATGTGTAATGTTTTGTGAAAACCTATAAGTAGTTATTAAACCCAGTCATTATTTTGTAGTGGGACCTAAGAGATGTGATGAAAGTTTAATGCTAAATGATATCATGTATTGTCTATTCTAACCTCAATTCAAACATGTTTTTCTTTGCTGTTCTTTTTTGTGTTAATAATTTTTTGAGAAAGGTATTGTTGCTGCAAAGATGTTTGAAAAGTTAAGATGGTTATATGCTTTAAATGCTCTTTAATTGCTTAATTGAAAATCCTCTTAATTTATGTACCTATAGGATATACTTACCATGCTTGAGTTGATTATCTTTATAATGAACTGTCATTAATCCATTCAAGTATGTGTTATTGTGGTACATTTTATTTATGCTATATCTATGCACTTAAGCTTCAAGAAGGAATGTCAATCTATGACAAATTTGTTGTGTTGGACAAACCATATGCATAGGATGGATTTTCTTTGTGGGTTACAATTGACCAAATGCTGGTTGAACATGAAATCTATAAATTCGAGCTAAAACCATGAAAGACACGTTCTCAAAGAGAAAATCTAAAGTGAAATGTGCAAAATGCCAAAATATTCCAAAAAGAAAATTTTTACTGTGTCAATTTTGTGCTTGACTCATGCAAAATCAAAATTTCGGATGTAGCTTTGAGCCTTGTGATAAGAGTAAGGGGGAGAGTATTGGATGAGGGTGACTAGGCCTTAGTAAGGTTTGACTTCTAACCTAACAAGTTATGAATTTCTTTCATATGGTTTGGAAGTTTTAACGTGTCTTCTTTGTCAATATATGTTTGTCCATTGCTTAGCTCTTTCTTGTGGCTTATCACACACAACACATATAGCATGAATAGTGATGGTATATAATGGCATGCCATGAGTTGCAACAATGATTTTGTTTATTAATCTTTTGAAACTCTTGTATGCTTTGGGTATTGTTGGCACATTCAACAAAAGTTTATCCTAAATCTGTAATTTTTGATCATTTATTGGATATACTCTTCTTATAAATACTCCTGTTTGCAAATTGTTTCCCTTGTTCTTATTGAGTCATATATTGTGGGGGAGTTTTGCTGATGTGTCTTCATGATCTTGCATTCTACGTCATTTTTTTTTTGTGATCACGAGTTTTATTTATGTATTCCTGTTCCACATATGCCTTGATGTATTTTGTGAAGTGTTTCAAGAAACATGAAGACCTTTTGTCATTCTGTGACAAAAAAGATGAGTAAATATGGGAGATGATGATGATAGGATTGGCTCGGCATTTTGGTTTTTGTTACTAAATTGCCAAAGAGAGAGTTTGTTAGTATTTGTGTTGGCTTAATTCGGTTCCAAAATGTAGATGCTACTATTCACGGGCTCAAACACTGATATAGAATGCTCAGAATCCAATCTCCACCATTCATAATGTGGACTCATGTGTCATGAATGTCTCCGCAAAGTTTTAACTCAATCGAACGACAAACACTCATCGATCGAAGTTGTTTATCAAGGACCGATGGAATGTCCTTTGCAGGGGGTGTTCAGACATGCTGCGAGGCTGTCCGGACACCAATTCCAGAAAGCGTGTTTTTTGCTTGCAAGGCTTTGTCCGGACTGGCACTAACCCTGTTCGGACACTCCGTACCTATTATGCCAAAAAATGTGTTTTTAGTGGTCCCAGATCTAGGTTTTGATGTACTGATATATATACATCATTATAGAAGAGAGATATACGAATTTTCACCCTAGAGAGTTCGTCAGAGGCATTGCTAAGAGAGATCATATATGGTGAGCGTTAAATTTAATCTCTTAGAGGTTGAGAAGTCTTTCAGAAGGGTCCATTAAAGAAGAATCACGTTAAAGAAGATTGTGAGCAAGTGGACGAGTGGTAGGCATGTCAATCTTACAAAGCCAAGGTCTTGGAAAGAGTTGTAAGTGTTCCTAATGTCTGTAATTTCTGGATAATCTTTTGATAGTAATTTCTTGGGTTTGGCTATCCCGGAGATGTTTTACTTTTAGATCGATTTCTAAAAGGTTTCATCTTCGTAACCAAAATATCTATGTCTGCCTCTTTATTGCTTTATATATTTTGTTGATTGAATTGTTTATTGCTTCACAGTATTAATTTCACATAAATTGTAATAAACAAGTTTTTGGAGTCGGCATAGCGTTTTTCAGGCCACCCCCATATCTTAAAAAAAAAAAAAAATTGCAGACGTTAGGGGTGGCTCGGCCACCCCCATTGGGCCTAGGGTGGGTTCGGCCACCCTAGACCTGAGATCTGGGGCGGCCGAACCACCCCCAAAGGCCGGTTTGGGAGTGGCCGAACCACCCCCATGGCTTATGGGGGTGGTTCGACCACCCCCAGATCTCAGGTCTGGTGTGGTTGAGCTATCCAATCAGCCATAGGGGTGGTTCGGCCACCCCAACCTCACCCCATTCTGCAATTTTTATTTATATTTTTTTAAACACCTTCCGTTAGTCTCTAGATAAATTAACTTGAATATATATATATATATATATATATATATATATATATATATATATATATATATATATATATATATATATATATATATTTTTTTTTTTTTTAGTAGTGGCTAACACGATTCATTTATAGCCTTGGGATTTCTCTAGAAAAATCCCAACCGTAAAGTGGATATTTTCCAGTCCATGAAAGACTAGAGAAGATCCGTTTCCGCGGAGATTTATAAATTTGAAAATTTCAAATTTAAAGTAAATTTTAGGGGATCTCAATCCGTCTAAAATAAGCCATGTTTTAGCATTTAATGAAGAAATGCTTTAGCATTTCTTTGGGATCCAGATCCTCTCAAGTCCAAAATAGACTGGAGAATATCCAGTTAATGTTTATGATTTCTTCTCATAAATTATAGGGCCACAAATAGGACACCTGTCCCACTAATTAAAAAAACAATAAAATATTATTTAGGATTAATAATAATAATAATAATAATAATAATAAAATAATGGGGTGGTTTGTAGTGACCCAAATAATTAACTAAGCTTAGGTAGCTTAGTTAGATGATTAATTTGGACTTTGCGTCACTAAGGACAGCTAGAAGGGCATTTTAGAGATTTGGACTTTCAGACCGGACGTACGCTCTTTTTTGTAGTAGAGGACGTACGTGGGGGGACCACCGTACGTACGCCCTTGTTTTTAATGCGGATGTACGCATGGGGACCATCGGACATAAGCTGACAATAGTACGCTATACTCTGCAAATAGTACATGGACGTACGCTTCAATAGTTTAGGACATACTCTACTTTTTAGATTGACCGCTAGTTAATACTTAGACGTACGCTACAGCCATTGGACCACTGTGTAAACAGTACCGGACGTCCGTTACTTTTCCGAGAAGTTGGTAGCCCCCTTTGCTATAAATACCCCCCTACTCTCAAGGTTTCTCACACCCATTCTCACCCCCAGGCTCTTCGATACCCCTGTGTGAGTTTTTTGTGAGAAATTTGTGAGTTCTTGGAGAAAGAGGAGTGATTCTTGGAGGTTTTTGGCTTCAAGGAAGTAACCTTCTAAGCCTAGCTTGTTACATAGTTGTTATGTTGTTTAAGTACTTTTCCATAGTTAGCTTATTTGGTAGTTTGTAGCTTCTAGTTACGTTGTTGCTTTTAATCTTGGTTTAAGCATGGGTTAGCGTTTAATTCTTGTTGGGCTTATTTCCTTTTGCATGGAGGTGTTCTTTTGAGATAGGAGATCCTAGATATCATTTTTGTAGCTTTAGAACTAGTTTGCGAGGATAGGAGGACGGTTGATCCAAATGAGGTTCTACCTGAAACTCTCTAAGCATATGTACGGCCACAAGACCAGATGCACAAGCCTTCTGGGCGGACGTACGGCCACAAGCCCAAACGTATGGTCAGAATTGTTCCAGGGAACGCCACTTTGGCCAGTTGTCTAATAACCTTTGTTTTCATGTTCTCGGTTCGTTTTAGTTGGATTTAGAACTAATGATAGGTTTTTTCTCAGTATTCGAGGTTATGGAGCCTTAAGGAAATTTTATGGAGGAACCTTACAACCTAGGTGAGTACAAACTCACATGAATGCTTGTTGTTACTTTTCCTGCATTGCATATATATATATATATATATCAAACATGTATATTTTGCAACTCTCATGAAATATATTTTGGAACTACTTTAACCTCTCTTTTATGAAAACGTGTCTTGATTAATAAGATAATAATGAGGCTTGTAAAACTATGCATGTAAAAGATTGATAAGATTAATTGCATCGTATGACATCCGGTACGTGCGGGATAACGGCCATGGGCTTACTATATATGTTAACTTTATGGTCAAATGTGTATGCGAGGGCTTTGGATCCAATGGTTTCGTGACCAAGGCGCAGCCATTCCCAATAGATGGTCACTATAGGACGGACATCATTAATGGTATAGGCCACCTGAAGTCGGACTCGGTCGTGCCACTAATGTTATGTACGGTAGCGTACAATATTTAGGGCACTGGTATTGTATTACAGGTCCCTCGGGACAATGTCAATCCTGCTAAGAAGGGGTAATATTTCGGGTAGACCATACGGTTAACTATTACTGTTACTCATGATTATAAGCATATATTATATCTATATCACATCCATGATAAACTGGCATAATGTTGCATGTGCTTTATAAACAACTGAGTTTACTATTTAATGACGGGTACGTCATGTGTATTTATACTCACTAAGTCGTCGGACTTACCCTTGTATTATTTTCCTTTTTTCTTTATATATACAACTATGCTGTTATAGATAGTTTAGCAGAAGTTGGATACCATGAAGTATTCGGTTACCTTGGAGGTTTCGATTCGGAAGATGCTTGATGACTTATTGCAAGCTTAGGCAGATACTCATGGTAATTAGTACTTTTGAGTTATGTTGTAGACTTAGAACTTTTATGCATGCTTGCATATTAAGGTGTATCATAGATCCCTTGTAAAGATGATGACTTGTATAGTATGATTTCAGCTACTTTGATGTTTCTTGGTAGACGCTCTGGTTGTAATGATTATGTTTATAGAATTTTAATAGTTTCTGTTGCTTAGTATCATCTCTTTTGGAGGAGTAGAGGTCACTGAATCTTGTTCCAAGTGGGACAAGGCTGGGAGACAAATCGTGAAGTTAATTACTAGTTAATTAATTTCAGGGGCGTTACATGGCTGGCCACCCCATCTTGGCCATAGGAGGTGGCCGGCCACCCCATGCCCTTGGGGGTGTTCCAGTGGGCCATGGGGGTGGCTTCGGCCACCCCTAGGGCAAAAATGGGGCGGCCGGCCACCCCTTGGGAAAATTTTATTTATTTATTTTTATTTGGCCCTTAGGGGTGGCCGGAATAGCCTCAAGGGCCATGGGCTGGCCAGCCGCCCCATTATTTTATTATTTTATTTTATTTTATTTTTTTAATCATAAATAATATTTTATTATTTTTTAATTAGTGGGATATGTGTTTCATTTGTGGCCTTAGGATTTCTGAAGAAATCCTAACTATGAACTAGATACTCTCAAATCCATTATGGACAAGAGCTGAACCGAATCCATTTCCTTGAGGATAGCTTTCTCATTAAATGCTGGAACTTGGCTTATTTTAGACGCTTATATAATATGAAATGCTGAGATTTATGAATTTGAGAATTTCAAATTTAAAGGAATTTTGGGGATCTTAATCCGACCTCTATATTCCACTGGGAGCTTGACAAAGATTGGATGAGGCAACTAATTCATTTATTATTATTATTATTATAAATAGGATTATTCGATGTACCATATATAAAATCATCAAGTGATATAAATCTTTTCTTTCTCACTTTTCCTCTTCTTCCTCTGTTCCTGTATATGATTAGTTACAATATATATCGAAATGCATGCAACAAATTGACTTTCAACTCTTCCTTCAAAACTTGTTTTTCAATATCATTCTAGAAGTACAGAATCGCCTATCGTTCATACATGACTTGGATGATGATCCACTACAATTAATTAAGTTAACCAAATTTTTAAAAAATTAGACAGCTTAAGAGAGTAGGTTGTGAAGCCCATCAGCAATTTATTAATGTGGAGACGCAGGTGCACCATCATAGACGGCCCGCCCGATGCTTCTTTGAATGCAAGCACTCTCTTACCTTTTGCATGGACGCCACGAACAATCCCCTATCACTTGCTGGCATTGAAGAAACAGAAATCTGTTTCAGCTTTTTACAAATATTTCATCAAATGGTATTTATGTATATTTATTATTGTTGGATCTTTTGATTTACTCATACATTGACTCTTCGAGATGTTTGGTCCTAAATTCAGTCAGGCTCTTGGGTATACCACATTGACTCTCTCAAGGGATCTTAAAGATTCAACCCCTGGTTGTAAATAATCTAGTAGATCGAAGAGCTACCAATTAAATCTAGTATCAGTTACTTCATCATCCAATTTATAGTTATTGATAAGAACAATGAATAAGGGCGGGCAGTTTAGTCATTATCTTAGGAATATGAATGGGTATTATTGAAAATATATCATATTAGAATGTAATGACTATTTATATTCTTTTAGGTCACAACAACACATATGCTTTGACTAGATTTATTTTAAAAATAATTTGAAATTTCTATCACATAACTGCACCACCCCTGTGCCATCGGGATAGCCGCAACCACCCCTGAGCCATGGGGTGGTTGCGGCCAATCCCAGTATTCTGTGACAAAATCATGGCGAAATCTCTCAATAAGCAAGAGGCCATACTCAAAAAAAAATAGTCATTGCTTTGTCATGATGTGATGATGACGCATAACTGGACAAAAACCAACATAAGATAAAAGCAATACAAAGAAAATTTAATAAGGCCAAAATCTAAAACTTAACGATATAATATATTATTTAAATTTTAGGGGTGAAAATCTGGTTACGATTAACGATTATTGGCTAAAACTGCAAACTATAAAAGTGTAGGCGGTTAGTAAAATCCACTTACTAATGGCTTTTTAAAAGAAAAAATTAAATAATTTAAAAAAAATCCAAAATGATGTGGTAATACGATAATAGCATATTACATCGTTTTTAGATTTTTATACATTTTTATATCTATTTAAAATTTTAAACACAAAAACGACATGTATATATATAAGCGGTTAGTAGTTTTGAAAAAATTTAAAACTGTTAACCGTATCCACTTAGGCGGTTAGCGATTTTTTTAATTGCCTTCAAAAGCGGTTAGCGAATAACCGCCCGCCTTTTCACCCCTATTAAGTTTGAATTTAGATATTAGGTTTTACTCAATAACATTTGTGACTTAATCCTTATTCCACTCTCTCGAATTCTCTCTAAAGTAAAAAAAAAGTAGTTGTTGTTTAAGGAATTAACGTCACATAAATATAAAAGTTCAAAGAGTAGACGGCATCTATCGATATCTCTTATGGAGATGCATGGGGTGGAGTACTACAAAACGAAGCCGCAGGAAATATCAGTTTCTCTCACATGAAGGATTAGTTTTGCTTGGATTTTATTGGTGGCAAGTTGTCTTTTGATACTTTTTCTAGAATCTCTCTCTCTCTCTCTCTCGTCGTTGTAGTCTTGATGCTTCACCGCCACCCTCTCTTATAACGGAAAGTGACCACTCAACTCCAGGGTTTAATAGGAGAGATAAGTGGGCATCATCTATCAGAGGGCCCTTATTCAATAAATGACTTCAAGCTCAATAATTATGACGCAAATGGTTGAAAACAACGTGCAGTATATACAATTTGTCTTAACTTAATTTATGGAAATTAATAAGCATGCTTTTGCTGCCGCAAACTCTTTACGTGACCACCTAATTTTGGTAGCTATTCGGCGTTGGAGGAAGGCAGGGCCATGCAGTGTGGGGGCAGCCCAAAATGGTGCATGCACAACAGAGGAAGACAATAAATAAATAAACAAACAAAAAGCTGTCAGAATTGTTAGAATATATTTTTTTATTACGCTTATATTCATTATGGGTTTTTGTTTTGTTAAAATGGGTTGGACGAACACACCACCATGATCAAATGTTGTTGAATGATTACTGAGATATTTAACGCAAAATGTTATTGAAGGTGATATGAAAAGGGAGCTATCTGAATTAGGAGTGAAAATGCGAATAATAGTTTTTGATATTTGTATCCGTGTGGTTAATGCGATTATTATTCGCTATCCGCATTTGAGGTAATTAGCGTCTTAAACCTTGAAGTTGTAATTCTTCATTGATTTTTGCTTCTAATAAATACAAAAAAGATATTATTTATAATTGAACACTATTATTCATTACACTTGCTAATAATTTTGTTAATAAATTTTCATTTCATATATTATTTAACTTCATGTATCATCTAACTATTCTATAGTTGAAGAACATATAAGACAATTAAATTAGAAGAGTTCCCTAGCAATGAAATCCAACAACATTACAAATTCAGCAAATATAAGAAATAAATTACAAATCTGGCAAACATAAAAAAAATAAATAAAAAAAATTGAAATTTAAAACATAAACACATTCATAAGTGAATGTTGATGGCAAGTTGGGAACGGATCTACGACACACCCTAAATGTAAACGTAATATATATATATATATATATATATATATATATATTCTCATACCTAAATCCATTATTCGTATCCTCAAAGCTTTTGATATTTGCATCTGTAGCCACATGTGCAGATAGCGGATGCGGATGGTTATTATCCGTCCGCATTTTTACCTCTAATCTAAATATTGTGAAACACTGAGAAAGAGATGTACTTATAAGGTGTCAAAATTAGGGACGAGATTAGGAATTTACCTTTATGATGGCCGGCCGGCTACAGTGAATTTATTTTATGAGCAAAAGTATTAAAAAAAAAAAAGTTTGAATAACAAATTTATATGCTAAAGATTTTTTTTTTTAACAATCTTTATTATTATTATTATTATTATTATTTTGTGGTGCCTCAACCAACCTTTGGCTCTTCCATAGCCAAAACAACATCGTTTTGGCGTTTATGACATGTACAGAATAATGTCATTATTGAAAGAAATTTTTTTAATTCATTTATTAAATTTTGTTGGGTCGGGTTGATGGAATTGAAGTTTTTGTCCACATTTGATCCCAATTCTTTAAAAATAAAAAATTTCTTCCAATATTAATCAATTCTGTCTCTTTCAAAATCCTACGGATCGAATGGAATCACTCGCATCTCACCTTAAATGAAATGAGTAATGTTACATATATTTTTACTTACGCATTTTTTTATGTGATTTTTAAAAGTACAACTGAGGAAAAATTTATCAAAAATTTAATAATAATTTTAAGAATAATAAAAAGGATAAGAATTAAAAAATAAAAGTGAGAATATTGTAAATATTAACAAACTTGTAAGGCGAAAGACATATCTCACCGCCGACTTTTTTTGTAGGTTTGTTTGGTTCCCACGTGCCAGCTTCGTTTTGATTGGTGACCCAAACCTCTGCCCACGTAGCAATCATGAATCTCAGCTTCCACTGTGAAAAATAGCAGTTAATTAGATCATGAGGGGTCACATCATGTCCATCATTTTCTGCAGGCGGTGATTATCAAGAGAGATGAATACAAAAGACCCAAGTTTGAGAGAGGGGGGTCCAGGCTATAATTCGGCAAAATAGGATGTAATCGATACAAAAACAGCTAAGTTTGAGAGGGATGAACTCGAAGAAACAACAAAACCAAAGGCTGTCCATTCTATCCGTTGCACAATACAAAACAATTTGAAAGTTTTTTGCTCTTGCCAAATTAACGATATACAGACAATTGCATGATTTAATTTGTAAACCAACTTACTTCTGTGTGTGTATATATATATATAAAACACATTTTACTTCCAAAGATATGCAATTCGTGTTAACTATACAATCCATCTTGAATTGTAGGAGTTGCTCTAGCCTTCGTGTTTGCATGCATGTTATGTTTGAATCGTATCGAGGCATAAATGTAAGATTATATTTATCCTAATGAATTTTCTCACTCTAAGATTGGATAACCTGCTAACTTGCAAAACACTAAAGTGTTGGGCAGGTGGAAAGGAAATAACTATGTAAGTCTACGATTTAGTAAATAAATTATCATAGAATCTGTTTATGTAAAGAGCTTTAGATAATGGTTCATAACTCTAGAATATTTAGATGTGAGTTTTCACAAATATAACATGAATTGCTTTCGCAATTACGCCATCAAAATATGGTTTATTTCAAAGGAGTGATGTGGCATAATTTCGATAATTATCACTGATATTTTAATGCAGGAAAATCATGTTATATAAATATTTCTTTAATACAACTATCCACAATATGGTCTATCCAAGTTCTTAACTCCTTGGTAGGGTTGGCATTGTCCTGAGGGACCCGTAGTACAATACCGGTGCCCCAGATATTGCCGCATATCATCCATCACTATTAGCCCAATTGAGTCCAACCTCGAGTGGCCCACGTTTCTAATAATGTTTGCCTATAGTGACCATCAATCAAATACGGTTGCATCAGTCACAAAACAACAATTGACAACGAATATCAATATCAGATATTAATTAATTAATTACGCTAGAATATCTTGACAAAGAATATCAACCTAAGAATGGCAAGAATTCACAAAATTAGGTGTAATTAGGGCAATATCGTTCAATGTATAGTAAAATGGGCATAACTTTTGCTACGAATATCAAAATCGAGCATAAGTACCTAATTGAGAAACCTCATTTCAGTGCGCACATCGTGGCTACCTAGCTACGCTTGGTGTTGTGCAAATTTTAATACTCGCAAGTGCACGAATCATTTATAGTTTAATGGATTGCAAGTGCGAGGTTGAATTCACAGGGAATTGTATTTTTAAAAGAACAACTTATACCTAAACAAATTTATCCTAACCTAGTTCCAAAAAGTTTTTGATTTTGGGTTTTTAAAACTAAAAGACAACATAAACTAAATAATGTAAAACAAAAAATAAAAGTACTAAGGTTTGAGAATTCACATTCACCGAATCATAACAACATACTTCATGTTCATAAATATTAATCCGAAGTTTTCACAAATTAAATCTTATGTATGTTTTACTATGCTTCAAAAGATTAGTCAAAATCATCGCATGTATCCATTCATTGCACAAATCACAAAAGGAATTCAAATTTAATTGAAACACGAAATGTATCCGAAGAACAAATTCCAAGGGATATCCAATTTTTAAGCAAATAAAACCAAGCAATCAATTATGTGAAGTTATCTTAAATCATCAAGTGTATCATTGAATCACAATAAGATATCCAATAATTATTCCACACATTGAAAAGAAGTAAAACAATTGAAATTGAGTATAATAAAATCAGAATAATAAAACCTTACATAAAAGTAACGTAGTTCTTCATTGGTGAGGCTTCATCTCCAACCTTAGTTGAGAATTTAACTCCACATAAATAAAACTAAAATCTAAACCTAAACTAAACTAAAGAGAAAAACTGTAGAATTTTGCTCTCTGGGATTGTATAATTCTTTAATGCAAAGAGGTCTATTTATAGACTTAGGGAAGTCCTAGAAGCCCTATTAAACCTAGATAATTCGGAGGTCTGTCTCCCAGTCAAAATAGAAGTTTGAAATTGGAAAATGATTCGTCCAAATTTGTGTCCTTTTATTGCAGGGCGAGTTTGACATAGTAACCGTCCGAATTATTATTTTGAGTTAGCTTTCCAATGCCACTTGAATCACCCAAATACAATACTTTAGAAAAAAGTTAGGGTCAAAATCCTGAAACGTGTACAGAATCTAAATTTGATTCCAATCTGATTTTGACTCCGATTAGAGAAATTTCACTTTAATCCTTTTCTTGATTGGGTTAAACTTAACCACATCATCTATATCTTCTCAAAGTGTGCTTTCTTCTAAACTTTGCATTTTTCCCTTTAAAGATGCCGTTTCTCTTTAACAACCTACAAAATACTAAAAACACAGAACTAACACAAAACATTAAATAACAACACAGCTAAATGATTAATAAATGTAAATTAAGAGGTATGAGGAAGAGGAGACATGGAAGCAAACCTTTGTAACTATAGTCGGAAGAAAAGATAAATATTAATGCCAAACCTGCTAACTACCCCTTCCAAACACATAATAACATGGTAACAAGTGTTTGTTTACAAAAAAAACAAAAGGGGAAAAGCCAAAAGAATTTATAGCCCTTGGGACAGTCCCAGCTATTTACAACACTCATGTTGTAATGGAGAAAACACATAGGCATTCCTCATTGCGTGCATGTAAGACCACTTTGCTAAAGATTGTTGCAGGTAAGCACATGGTATGAGGAAGAGATGTGGTGTGTATGCTAAGCCGATTGGTTTTAATGACACCCAATTGGTGTGTGGTGGCGACAACCTATTTTGGAAGATCTTGGAGTAAAATTGTTGACTCTCCTATGAGTTCTTAAAATCTGATTCGTAGTCCTTGATTTATTTTATTTTATTTTGTTTAAAGACATGATATACAATTTCATTTATTAAGAGAAAAAAAAATCAAGTGATGAAGGTACTCCTTGATTGAATTAAAGATGATGAAAATTTATAATTACATGAATATTGTATCTAATAACTTTGTTGATTTGTCTATTCCAAAGAAGAAATATCATATATAAATTCTATTACTTATGACACGCTAAATTAGCATGAATATTTTTAAAGAATTTGCTAATTCTTCATTTATATTGTTTAGCTTTCAAGTTTATCAAACATGCTAGTTCGGAATAAAACAGATGTGATTATTGATGGCCCTAATAAGGATTATTTAACAGCTGAATTTTTTTTATATGTTAAGAGTGATACTAATGGTGTATTTATGACAGTTAGTCAATACTAGTTGATTATTATATGGTTGAGCCTAATAATTTCCATATTTATTGGGGCTTTAGTTGAAAATATTTTCTTTTATTATCTTGATAGAACTTGGGAAAAATTGTTACCAACAAAAATATGTTTTTTAGAGAAGTGCCTTATGTAACGCCCCCAAAACTAGCATTGATTAGTCTAGTAGGGTTACTGGTAATTACCTAGTTTAACCAACAGGTGGCTGAATGGGAAACCGCCCCTTTAAGCATCATCATAGTTAATGCATAGAAAGGTGAAATAATCTACGTAATCTATTAGTCATCAAAGGGATATGTATAATCCTTAATATATGGACACGGAGCAACTAATAATAACTTAAGCAAACCTGATGATAGTGTGAATGTCTTTCTTAAGCAAGGTATGTAGTAGCAACCATGCCACTTTTTGGTTCTAGCAACAGGTTTCTTACAAGAGTAATAACTGTGTAAGTCTAACGACCTAGTAAGTATGACATAAGCTAGTTATCATTAAGCAAAATTAAATGTGCAATGTTGGTAAACATTTGGAAGAAGTGTTGTCTCCGTTAATACACCATAAAAGTACTGTTTGGTTAATAAAAGGTGGTGTACTTACGGCGACAATTGCCTAGGTGTTTTAATACAAAAAACTAATGCTTTATAGGTCGTAACTATCATATATGGTCTACCAGAGATATTACCCCTTCTCAACAGGGTTGGCGTTGTCCCGAGGGTTCTATAATACAATGCCAATGCCCCGACCATTGTACACGACCATCCATAACACTAGCAACCTGACCGAGTTCGACCTCAGGTGGCCCACACTACTAATGATGTACGTCTTATAGCGGCCCGCCCGTTAAGGCTGTGACAGTCACAAATAACCATTGCATCCTAGGCCCATATAACACATACATACAGTTTGACTATAGAATCAAGTCTATAAAGTAAGCCCATGATCATTATACTGGACGTACCAGTGTACCATGTCATATAATGCATCTTATCAACCAGTTATTAAAGCAATTATCAAATTGTACAAAATATAGGCATGTTCATAACATACGCATGCTCAATCAGCTGACATATCGCACGTTTTTAAGGAAAGAGTTCGAAAGTATTTACTTATCTTGCGCACTCTCTTGAGTCCTCTGATATCACCAATCCCTGCTATAACGAAATACAATACATTGTTATGCCCAGTACTAGAGAACTCCTACGAGGATGGTTCTAAGTCCTTTCTATCAAAAAGGGGTCGTTGAACCCGAATATTGCACATTTGGAGTTAAAGGGCGGATGCATTGCTTCTTGGTTGAATGCTCATGCTCGAGAGTGAAAAGGTGGAGAATGGGTTGAAACTGCTTTTTACTGTGTCAACGAATATTCGGGTACTATTACACGTTGAATAGAAGGGTTTAGGCATACATTCTAGGGTATTTCCCACTGGTTCAAGGACTATTCAACGAACGCTCATGTGGTCCCCTAGCGAAAGCTCATACTTAAGTTAAGGGCGAACGTTCGTATGGTCCCTAGCGAGCGTTCGATCAAGAGTGAGGTTTCCTGATTTGGGCTTGGAAACTTCTAGGGGTTGGGTTTACAATAGGGGATTTGGGTCTCTTTGTTTTAAAGCTATTTTTATGAAAGCATTAGCCGTTTTTGAGCAAGTCATTAATCTAATAAAACGAGTCTTTTGTCGGGGTATTACACTCTCCCCTCCTTATAAGAATTTCGTCCTCGAAATTGCGAGTTTTATAAAATCAAGGTCCTTCCTTATAGGGAGGGTTTGTAAAATACTTAGTAGAGTTAACATAAAATAAGGCTTTTGAAAGAAACACATATAAAGCAGTAATGGAGTCAAAATAGGCATAACAAATTTAACAATAACCACATACACAATTTGCCACCACCAAGGTGAACTTATAATGTAGCCAAAAATATATACAACTACCAAAAAGAGAAAAAAAATATATATCTAAGGGATCACTCCCTAAGAGCACGATCGCCTTGTCCTCCTGGGGCTGCGATCTACAGATCCTTGACCAGTGTTATTTCGCGCGTTCGAGCTCCCTCTCCCTCAGTTGATGCTCGGACTATGAATGCCGTAGTCCCTCACGTCGAGTAGAGGTCCTATAAGGTGACCTTGGATCTGTAGGATCACAGATTCGTTCGCTATGTGTACCTCTTGGATCCCCTAAACCATTGTCGTTAATCTCCACATCGCCATAGTGATGCTGCCGACGGATTGTTGAAGGTCGCTGAGCGTGCTGTCCATACGCTTGAGGGTAGGACCGCTAGCGGATGAGGAAGCTCCATTGGTGGCAGCTGCTACTCTCGGTGCTCGCGGTGGCCTCGGCTCTTTCTCAGCTCCTCGGAGGTGAGACTTGCCCGCGTTGAGGTACCGCAACATGATTGGTCCTCTCGATGCCAGTAGTGTTATACCCTCCAAAGATACCTCCGCATACTCTGCTATCCAAGTGATCAGGGCCTCATATGGCAGAGAGGTGACCTGATCTGCCAACCGCATTCACATCATCATGGTGAAGACAAAGAAGCCAAAGTCGATGGAGGTCCTCGCCAGGATGGCATAGAGGTAGCGAGCCCTCTCTGGAGTAACAGAGGTGAGGCTCTTCACAGGAAGGACCCGTCTGATCATGATATGGTAAATGAGCTGGTCATCGTCCTGGAGTGTGTTGATCTGGAAGCCTCCCTATCCCTCCATGCTCATCCGGTGGGGGCACCAGTCGGTGAAGTGCTCGACCATCTGGAGGCAAGTGGGAACACCCTCTAGTGGCCATGGGAAGCTAGGGTCACGTACCCATGGCGCTTCGGTGATGTGGTTGATGAGGTCTAGGGTCACCTCGATTGGCTTGCCTCTAAGCCATGTTTGGAAGTAGTTGCTGCGCTACAAGTGGAGGTTGGCGTAGAACTCATGGATTAGCTCCACAGTTGCCGATTTGTGGTCCTCTACCATCTTTAGCAAGCCTTGGGCGTCTAACAGCTCTCGCACCCTAGGGATGTGGTTGGCCACATCGGGCACATCTACCCCTCTCTCCACAATGATCTTCCGACCGTTATAGAGGAGTCGATACTGGCGCTCAGCCTTGTCGACTCTAAAGCGGTGGCGGTTGTAAGTATAGCTGTCTTCATCAGTATTAGTGTTGGTGCTGGGACGTCGTGCTCAGAGCTGCCGACTGGGGATGCATTAGAGATGGCCTCCTCCATCTCATAGTCGAAGTCGGAATCGGGGTTTTGGGCCTCCTTAATTAGGGCTCTAGCCCTGCAGGACCGTGGGTACGCGGAGGATGAGGTTGCTGCACTTGCTTTGGTCCATGCCATCTTCCTGCATTGCATAAAATACCATCAATGCTGTATCTAAGTGTACCCATGCAACATCCTACCCCAACTATATGTAAAAGTATCCTAGTCCTAGAAATGAAACTCCCCCAAGCATAGCTAAATGCAAGTGAAATAATGCAGAGCATGAAGAAGGTTTAATGAGGGTTTGGGTTTGGTGGAGTTATAAAGGTTGGAGTTACGATCATAGAATAAGGTCGGAATACGATTGATGGATTACGTTATTAGAGGTATTTGGTCATTCCTGGGTTTAGTCAAAATTGCCGAACCCGGTGGAGTCAAAAATAGTTTTCAAGTCTAGCTCTTACTATGCAATTGCCCAAGGAGTTTCATTAAACACCCTTAGTCAGTGAAAGGCAGATAAGGTTGTGTTGTCAGGGGTACTTTGGTCATTTTCGAATTTGTAGAGAAACTTTGAACCTGATTGGGAAATCATAAAGAGAGTCCCGTTTTAGTGGAAATCATAACATGTAAGGATATCGAGGCATAAAGTTAGACTAGGATTATTTTGGTAATTTAGGTGAAGACACCGAAGTTGATGAGATGTTTGGACCCACCTCATGGATAGCCTTAAAATAATTGGTAACCTCAAGATGTGAGGACACCAAGGTAGTTGGTAAAAAGCGGGATTTAGGGTGTAGGTCTTAGGGGTATTTTAGTAATTTTCAACTTCGGATGAAGTATTGAAATTCGATCAGGTTGAGGGCGATGGGGTGAGGTGTTCGATACTGTTCTCAATGGAAATTCCCTATAGTGGTGACCCCAATATGCGAGGTTACCAAAGTATGAATTTTAGGGTCTTAGGCTAGGGTCATTTTGGTCATTTCAGGGTTCAAACGAAAATACCCAAAATTCAAATTGTTAGGTTCATAGGTGGGGCTTTAAATTAAAAGGTTTGAGGTTCAATTCAATAAGTAGGCCTGACCTTTAAACCAAATCGAGGCATTCCCAATTTACGACAAGAATACCCAATTTAAGGGTGGAGGATATTTTGGTCATTTTCAGATCCGGGTGAAACTCCCGAATCCAATTGGTCAAAAGTGTAGATCGGGTTCCTAATTAAGGGGTTTAGTTTCAATTGCTCCATAGGACCAAATTGAGACCACTAAAATCAAAAACTTCGAATTTATGGCAAAACCCCTAAATTCAAAAGGTTAGGGTTTTGGGTTGGTCAATTTTGGTCAAGGAAGTGAGTGGGTTTTGTTCATGGGTCGTCATAGGGGAATTTGGCCACAACCCATGCATCAATTGCTTGGTGGGGTCAAGGAAATGCAAAGGTTTCAGATTTAGGGCAAAAATCCCCAAATCCAAATGGATAGCGATTTGAAGATGGAAAAATGCATAACATAACCACATCTATCCTAAAATATGATCCTAGTACACAACCAACCAACTATATGCCATGATTAAACCATAAAATCAAGAAAATAAGAAAAATCCTAAAATCAAAACCTAAGTGCGAAAATGGGGGAGAAGGGTCAAAATCCCCATACCTTTGTTGGAAAATGGAATTGAAGCTTGGTTCTTGAAGATACACGACCGAAAACCACTTTGGGGGTGTTTAGGTTGTGAGAAAATGAGAGAATGTTGGAATGAATAGGGCTTTGAGAGCGTTCAACCGTTTTTAAAGAAGTGACACTTGGGGTCCTGGGCGTACGTTTGGCCTCGGGGGTGAGTGTACGCTCCCTTAAGTGCGCACGTGCGCTCTTAGTGAACAAGCGTTCGGCTAGAGGGAAAAATCTCTCATCTCTCTGAAATAAGCAATTTCAAGGCAAGGTATTTTCCCAAGATAGAGGGAAGGTATCTGATATGGTATTTTTGTGACCAAAAATATCAATAATAAAAATTACCACTCGTAATAGTACGAATCCTGTAGGATAAGGCTATATTGAGGGTGTCGAACCTCAAGGACTGCAAGGGTTTAATTATCAAAATTAAAAGATCAAAGTTAACTTAATTAAAAGAGAGTGATGTGTTTGTGTGAATTTAAAGTGCATAAAATAAACGGAAATAAATGAAGTAAATATATGAGAGAGAGAGTAGGGTATTGATTTCACCACAATTCGCACACCAATGGTTAACCATATTTAATTCTAGCAATTCTTTATATGCATATTATAAATTAAACAAGAAAACATATGAAAATAAATTCATGCAATCAACGGAATAGCATAACCCATCTTTGGTCGGCACAGATCGTCTACCTAAATTACACTAAACTAAAGTGTAGTACGATCCGTCTTTCCTAGGTATGGTCTATCTAACCCTATTGATTACATGCCAATTAAGAACCATTGTATAACCATCATTCTTATAATCACAGAAAATAAGAATGATTTAAGTTCAATAATAGTAAAATAATTTCTAAGACAAGATAATAATTTTACTAATATTGAATTGGAATTTAAGAACAATTGCATTTAATATGAAGAGCAGAAATCAATTGTAGCAATCCTCATAGTTATACAATCAACATGCATAAATAGAAAAATTAGAAATTAAATACAATCAAACTATTGTGCTTGGAAGGGGTTACATCAATACCCCACAATTTGGGTTTAGCTGCTCATGATCTTCTAAGCTCCAAAGACAATTTACTGAAATTTTAGCTCTAAGAGGAGGTGTGTCTATTTACAATGTTTAGAGTCCTATTTATAGGGATTTGGAAAACCCTAAAACCCTAGAAATTTCAGAAAATCGGAAGTCAGTCTCCCAGTCCAATTGGGAGACTGAAAACCAAGCCCAAGCTGGAAAAGGATTCTTGCCGTGCACTGTACGCCCGTGGGCGCTCGATCCGAGATTATGGGCGCTCGAGCGCAGTGCGCTCGAGCTTAGCTTTTGTGCGCACGAGCGCATTACGCTCGATCCCTATCCGCAGATGCTGGAGCGCAGGTGCGCTTGATCCCAGGGGTGCTGCGATCGATCGTAGATCTAGAATGCCCAAATTGTTGTCCTTTTAAGCCCAATTTCCAATGTTTGTCAAATAAGACTTGAAACACAAAAACAAAACAAAATCAAACAAATAACAATGCTAAAGAATTAACATATGTAAATTAAGGGGCTTGAATGTGCAACATTCGGCGCTTATCAGTATCAAAATAAGGCAAATTGGATTTTTGACACGAAAATCGAGTTTGTGAAATCCGAGGCACGAGTGAAATTCATTTTGTTTTCAAAATTCATTTCGAAACACATGAGTGTCTAATACAAAATGTACTGCTAGTACAATGTGTAACCTAGCTATCTTGTAGCTACCTAACCTTTAAGTGTAGCACTCCTCGGTCGACTCTTCTGACAGGTCTTCCTCGTCTTTAACCAATGCCTCATATTTCTTGTCGATGTTGGAGAGGAAACGGGCCTTTTTTTGTTCCCACCCAGTTGGCAGGGCTCCTGACGCCGGGCAGAACTAAGATTGTTCTGACAGCGTATAAAAGCAGCAAAAACTAAGATTTGAATATAGAAAAGAGAATTCAGGAAGAGCAAAAATAACAAATAGTGAAGAGAAAATTCCTAAGTGCCTCAAATAGGCAAACAGAGAAATAACTCTGAAAGATTTAAATTTAATTGATAGTATAAACTGAATTCTCAAATAACAAACACTAGATGCCTTTATATAGGCTAGGCACTTCCTAAATTAACAAGGAAAAGGAAAAAAAAATCCTAATAGAAAAGGAAAAACTCAATCCTTATTGAAAAAGGAAAACTAAAACACACATGCATAATTAAAATAATAATTTTCCCAAATTCCTCCTGCATCAGTCTCTTCGGGTTGGAAAGAACTCGCCCTCGAGTTCAAATCATCTTTTCCTCGATCTTTCGGATGTCCAATTAATCCCTTCCATCCCGTACTTCTCAACATCAAAGCAACTTGATACCGGAAGAGAAACAATTTACAATCCATCACAATATGACTGCGAATAGTAGTTTGAAAACTGTGCATTTCATATTGAGATATTCCAATCTTCACATGGTATTCATTTATCTTTTCCCATTTGTGCGGCATATAAATCTCCCAAAAGGGATCAACTATTTCTTCCTCTTTGAAAATAAAATTTTCCTCCACCTCTAAAAGATCTTCATTGTCAACATATGTATAATAAGTTGGTGGAGAATTCCAATACACGAAACATTGACAAGGATCTTCAACGTCTTCTTCATATTGAAAGTCTTCATCAACAAACTTAACTTTAAAGTCTGAGTCTTCATGTCCTTCACCCCAAACACGCTGTTCCCAAAATAGAACAGGCTTGTGATACAGGTTTTCGAAATTGGATTTTGAATTGCGACCGTCAATATCGGAATACATGCCCAAGTTTTGCGGCGCTAGACGCTGGGTTAATTCTGCAACCTGCCTCTGCAAATCGTCAATCATCACGTCTTGTATATTGTGCTCATGGTAAGGGACTTCCTCATTCGGAACTTGTCTACGTCGACCACGACCACTAGTCATGAAAAACTAATGAAATAAATTCGTCCCAAGAAGACGCTAAGCTCTAATACCAACAGACACAGGGTAGAACTAAGATTGTTCTGACAGCGTATAAAAGGAACAGAAACTAAGATTTGAAGATAGAAAAGGGAATTCAGGAAGAGAGAAAATAACAAATAGGGAAGGGAAAATTCTTAAGTGCCTCAAATATGCAAATAGATAAATAACTCTGAAAGACTTAAATTTAATTGATAGTATAAACTGAATTCTCAAATAACAAACACTAGATGCCTTTATATAGGCTAGGCACCTCCTAAATTCATGGAAAATGAAAAACAAATCTAATAAAGGAAAACAAATCCTAATAGGAAAAGGAAAACAAATCCTAATAGAAAAGGAAAAACCCAATCCTTATTGAAAAAGGAAAACTAAAACACACATGTATAATTAAAATAATAATTTTCCTAAATTCCTCCTGCATCAACTCATGCCTTCAATAGTTGGATCTGTTCTTGCTCCATCTTGGTGTATTCAGATGCTTGTGCATTTTCTGCTTCCTTTCCGCACTAAGGTAAGGATTATATCGTCTGGGGACATGTGGAAAATCCCTTATTGGTGAGACGTTGCGACGCTGCAACGCTTCCATTTTGCCACTGTTTGGCCGCTCTTGGATTCTGAGTGTACCTTCCCTCCCTGGATCTGATCCCGTGGTAGGGACTTTGGCCTTCGAAAGGGTCGGGTTGAAAGCTTGTGTTGTGTGGAACGAGGCTTGTATCTGGGTGCATAAGGCTCGTACTCTGCCTGCCATTCTCAAATAGTTGCCCAACATCGGCATCCATCGCTCATATGAGTTTAGAGTAGGATCAAGTGCATGCAACACAAAGCATGTGATCCTGTTCAACCTAACACTTAGCAATCAAAAGGCTTTTACTTTAGGCCGCACCTCAATCAAACACAAATTAGGGAACCTAGGTCTATCCTATGCTTCAATCCTTCAAGATTTGTACCAAGTGTGTCAAGGCCTAATCTCAGATTATCCGCTATGGTCAGCAAGACCATAGGCTCTGATACTATATTGTAATTTCCTTGAAACTGTCTTGGACCAGTCTTGTAAGGTTACTGGCAATTACCCTAGTTTAATCAACTGGTGGCTAAATGGGAAACCGCCCCTCTAAGCATCATTAGAGTTAATTGATATCAAGGTGAAATAATATAAGTAATCTATTAGTCATCAAAGGGATATGTATATTCCTCAATATATGGACACGGAGCAGCTAATAATAACTTAAGCAAACCTGATAACAATGTGAAAGTCTTTCTTAAGCAATGTTCGTAGTAGCAACCAAACCACTCTTTGGTTCTAGCAACAGGTTTCCTATAAGAGTAATAACCGTGTAAGTCTAACGACTTAGTAAGCAAATCTCAACATTGGGTATGACATGAGCCAATTATCATTAAGTAGAAATACATGTGCAATGTTGGTAAACATTTGGAAGATGTGTTGTCTACGTTAATACACCATAAAAGTATTGTTTGGTTAATAAAAGATAGTGTACTTCTGGAGACAATCGCTTAGGTGTTTTAATGCTGAAAACTAATGCTTTATAGGTTATAACTATCATATATGGTCTACATGAGATATTACCTCTTCTCAGCAGAGTTGGCACTATCGCGAGGGGCCTGTAATATAATGCCGGTGCCTCGACAATTGTATGCGACCGTCCATAACACTAGCAACCCGACCGAATCCGACCTCGGGTGGCCTACGCTACTAATGATGTACGTCTTGTAACGACCCGCCCGTTAAAGCTGTGATGGTCACGAAAAAACCATTGAATCCTAGGGCCATATAACACATCTATACAGTTTGACTATAGAATCAAGTCTATAAAGTAAGCCCATGGCCATTATACTACACGTACCAGTGTACCATGTCATACAATGCATCTTATCAACCAGTTATTAAAGTAGTTACCAAGTTGTAGAAAATATAGGCATGCTCATATCATATGCGTGCTTAATCAGCTGACATATCGCACGTTTTAAGGAAAGTGTTCGTATGTATTTACTTACCTCTCGCACTCACTTGAGTCGTCCGACATTACCATTCCTTACTATAACAAAATACGATACATGGTTATGCGCAGTACTAGAGAACTCCTACGAGGATGGTACTAAGTCCTATCTATCAAGAAGGGGTAGTTGAACCCTAATTCTTGGTCGAACCCTCTGGCTCGAGAGCGACCGTTCCACATCACCAATTCCTGGTCGAATGCTCGGGCTCGAGAGCGAACGATCGGCTGGTGAGTTAGGTTCCTTGGCCAAAAGCTTCAAGCTATGTTTTGATGCTTCTATCTAAAACTAAGGGTTGATATACCTTACCCTAGGTTACGAAGTAGACACATGCAAAGTAACACATCATGTTATCATGCAATTCAAAGCAATAAAAGGAGGGTTAAAAACTTTCAAAACATTATTGGTCCTTGTAAGCAAATAGGTGTAAGGGCATGTTAAAACATCTTTAAAACATGTAACACTATGAACAACAGAAAAAGGGAATGGGTAAGGAGATTACCTTAGAAGATGGCAAAAGCACCAAGCTTTCTTCCTTCTCTCTCTCCAAGTCATTTCTCACACTAAGGATAAGGTTTTTCTGAGGTTAGGGAAGGCTGAGGGTTGAAGGCATGGGTTATATAGGAGTTTGGGGCGTGTCTTGCTCTGAAAAGGTGGAGAATGGGTTGAAACTGCTTTTCAGTGTGTTAGCGAACTTACTCGTTAGATAAAAGGGTTCAAGCGTATATTCATGCAGTATTGCCCACTAGTTCAAGGACTAGTCAACGAAAGCTCGTGTGGTCCCCTAGCGAACACTCGTACTTAAGTTAAGGGCGAATGTTCTTGTGATCCATAGCGAATGCTCGGTCAGAGAGTGGGGTTTTTGGATTTGGTCTTGGAAACTTCTAGTGGTTGGGGTAATCATATGGAATTTGGGTCTTTTTTTTTTTTTTAAAGCTATGTTTTATGAAAGCATTAACTGTTTTTGTAGCAAGTCATTAATCTATTAAAACGAGTGTTTTGTTGGGGTCTTACACCTTAGAATTGAGATATACAATCCCTATATATAAAATATAAAAAATTAGGGACCATGTTGAAAAATCACAAGTCATGATATGTATTTTAAAAAAAAAAAAAAAAAAAAACTAATGTTTCATAAAACTGTCAATTGTGATAAAAGAAAGAATAGAAAATGACATCATATTTTGTAGTTTGTTTATGTGGAAAAATAATTTGGAGAAAGATGGGATCATGGAACTCATTTCTTAAATCCATTGTGTGCTAGGAAGGAAAATTTCTCTTCTTGTGCTTACTTTGTTTATTTTATTAATATTTGGTTTGATAGACTTATATATGTAAATCTCACCTACAATGAGAAAATGAAAGAAATCGAACTTATTTATTCACTAAGTGATTCCAATATGGATAAATGTGAAGTATATGCCGAGACCAAAATCACTAAATGTAATACCCCATAAAAACACCCATTGTAAAAAGGATTAAAACATGGTTTTATAACAAAAGACCTAAACCCTTGTAAGTAACCTAACCCCTTAAGCATGTACTCTCTTGTCTTTTAGTGAGTACGTACTCCCAATAGTACAATACGTACGCTCCTATCTTTTAGTGAGTATATACGCCCAATAGTACAGTATGTATGCTCATGTCTTTTAGTGAGAACGTACGATAGGGGACAACCCGTACTGTAGTGACCCAAAAACTAACTAGGCTTAGGTAGCTTAGTTAGGGGGTTAATTTGGGTTTTGGGTAACTAAGAATAGCTGGAAGGGCACTTTGGATATTTTGGACTTTCGAACCGGACGTACTCCCATCAATACCGGACGTACGCTCTTGTTATTAGTAAAGGGCGTACGTGAGGGGACCACCATACGTACGCTTGCAAAAAGTACAAGGGCATACGATGGGGGACCACCGGACGTACGCTGCTTTTTGGAAAACCTCTGGATAATACCTAGACGTACGCTATAGCCTTTGGACCACTGTGTAAATAGTACTGGACGTCCGCTACTTTTCAGAGTATTTGGTTGCACCCTTTGCTTTTTCTCACCTATAAATACCCCTCTTACCTTTGACCTCTCACACCCATTTTCGCCCCTAGGCTCCCAAAAACTCTGTGAGAGTGTATTTTTATGAGTTTGTGAGTTTTTGTGAAGAAGGTGAGGTGGTTCTTGGAAGGCTTGCTTCTAGGAGGTAACCCTTTACACTTAACTTTTCTTTCTATGTTGTTGTGCTCTTTTAACGCTTGATTAAACTAGCTTAGTTATTGTTTTGAGTTTCTAGCTAGGTTATGCTTTAATCTTGGCGGATTAGTGTTTTACCTTTATCGAGCATGTTATCGTATGCATGGATAACCTTATTTTGAGATAGGAAGTCTTAGAAAGCCTTTTGGTAACCCAGAAGTTGGTTTGGGAGCAAAGGAGTACGCATGGACAAAATGAGGCTCCACCTGAAAACCTTTTGGGCGGGCGTACGGCCTCGAGCTCGGAAATATGGTCGGAAGCATTTCAGGGAACGCTATCTTAGCCAACCATCCAATAGCTCATGTTTTCATGTTTTAGGGTTGTTTTAAGTTAGACTAAGGACTATTAGAAGGTTTTCCACTGATTTGGAGGACCCGAACTTGTTGGAGGGATATTCGGAAGGTTTAATTGACCCATGTGAGTTTTAACTCACATAATGCTCGTCATTTATTTTTTCATATTGCACGTCTATTTTGTGTACCAAAACATGAATATTTGCAACTCTCACGATATACACGTTATTGCACATGAACTTTAGCTTTTTGTGAAAAAATGTTGTGCTAAACATGTTAATGAAAGTGAGACTTGTAAAAAGGGCATGTATGTAAAATACGGACAAGATTAATTGTATCGTATGACATGGTACACCGGTACGTGCAGAATAACGGCCATGGGCTTACTATACATGTTAACTTTATGGTCAAATGTGTATGTTATATGGGCCTTGGATCCATGGATCCAGTTTCGTGACCGTTGGATGGATATCATTAGTGGTGTGGGTCACCCGAGGTCGGACTCGATCGTGCTGCTAATGGGATGTACGGTAGCGTACAATATCTGGGGCACCGGTGTTGTATTACAGGTGGCCATACAACATATGTTGTATACATATATTTATATGCATATATCAACCCTGCTGAGAATGGGTAATATCTCGAGTAGACCATATTGTTGAATTATCACTGTTACGCTATATCATATGCATATATCATATATTTATATCACACTTGTGGAAAAACTGCCATGATGAAGCTATTGCATACTTTATAAAAATGGTGTTCATCACTAAACTGGCATGGGTATTATCTACGTTAACATTCATCAAGTCTTTAGACTTACCCCTTTATTTTATGTTTTCCCCCCTCCCTTACGAATAATTGTGCGTTTTAGCTAGCATAGACAAGGATGCCAATGGACAGGACATGGGTGATCGTGTAGGACCTGATCCAAGTAATTTTTGAGGACATGGATCCAGTGTCGTTATACCCCATGTGGGATGACGGGGGAACTATCCGGGCAAACATAATCGAGATTGTTATATCTTTAGCTTTGCTTAAACTTAGGATTTGATTTGTTGATCTTTTGTAAGACAATTATGTTACGGGATGTAACCTTTTATTTTGATGATAGTCTGATGACCAGTATATTTGATGACTACTTTTATATTATGAGGAATTATGTTTACTCTGGTGTATGAATGTGTGATTGCTTCATTATTGTTCTCTATTCCTATAGTTTAGAAAGTCTTTCGCTAAGGTCTCTCGCTTATTAGAGGTTGTGATCCCTAAGTCTTGTCCTATGAGGGATAGGGCTAGGAGACAAACCATGGGGTCAATTACTAGTTAATTGATTTGCCCATCGGGGTCATTACACATACATACGCACCCGTATTTAGTGAGTACGTATGCCTAATAGTTCAGTACATACGCTGACACCCCAAAAAGCAATTTTAACCCATTCTCCACCTTTTTAGAGCATACCACGCCCCAAGCCCCTATAAATACCCCCCATTCGACCCCAGCCTCCCCTACACTCAAGAAACCCTAAACCTAGTGTGTGTGGAGTGATTTGGTGAAGAGGGAGAAGAGATTGGAGGAGTTGGCCATCATCCAAGGTAACCCCTTGCCTATTTTTATACTCTTGATGTTGTTCTTATTGCTTTCCTAATGTTGTAAGTTTTTAAAAGACACTATGTCAAGCTTTTTACCCATTTCCATACAAAATCAAGAAATGTTTTCAAAAGACCGTAAAGCATCTCTTTGATTCTTTGTGTTGCATGATAATGTGTTTTCTTACGATGCATGTGTTGCTTAGTAGCCTAGGATGAGATGTATCCACCCTTAGATTGAATAAAAGCCTCAAAACACAGTTTGGAGCTTTTGGCCAGCCTGCCTAACTCATTGACCGAACGTACGCCCTCGAGCCCGTACGTACGGCCAGAAAACTAGGCATCTGCCCTTAAGCCTCACTCTTGTGTATTTTAGAGTCCATCAACCATTTTTATTAGATAAGGCTTCATACCACACTCATACAAGTCCTCCAGTAATGCGCATAACGATGTGCCGGAGGACTCAAGCAAGAGCACGAGGTAAGTAAACACTTACGAACACTTTCCTTAAAAATGTGAGATATGTCAGTTGACTGACCATGCATATGATATGAGCATGTCTACTTTTTGTAATAATTTGGTAACTACTTTAATAACTAGTTGATAGGATGCATCGTATGACATGGTAAATCGGTACGTGCAAAATAATGGTCATGGGCTTATTATATAGACTTCATTTTATGGTCATTGTGTGTTTGTGTGGGCTTTCAATCCAATGGTTTTCGTGACCGGTGCAACCATTTCCTAATGGTTGGTCATTATAGGACATACATCACTAGTAGCGTAGGCCACCTGAGGTCGGACTCGATTGTACTGTTAGTGGTGGACGATAGCCTACAATGGCCAGGGTACCGGCATTGTATTACAGGTCCCTCGGGACAACACCAACCCTGCTGAGAAGGGGTAATATCTCGGGTAGACTATACATGAGAGTTATGACCTATAAAGCAATAGTTTTTCTACATTAAAATACTTGGGCGATTGCCACAGGTAGTACACCACCCTTTATTTAACCAAACCATATCTTCAAAGGTATATTAATGGGGACAACACCTCATTTTTAATGATTTCCAAAACTGCACATTTATTTCTACTTAATAATGAGCTTATATCATACCCAATTGTGAGGTTTACTTACTAAGTTGTTAGACTTACGTTGTTATTACTCTTATAGGGAACATGTTTCTAGAAACCAAGAGTGGTACGATACCTTTGAGTTTGAGAATTATACTTGTCCATTTGGTGATTCAATAGTGCTTCTCAGATTTATCTCACCTTCTTATGCATTAACTCTGATAATGCTTAGAAGGGCGATCCCCCATTTTGCCACAAGTTGGTTAAATTGGGGTGATTGCCAGTAACCTTGCTAGGTTAGCCGAAGCTAATTTTGGGGACGTTACACTAAAAATCCATGTAAATCCATTACAAGAGAAGATATTCTTTCGGTTTGTCACATTCAAAATAAAAGTGCCTTATAAGAATATTGGTAAAGCTACTTACAAACTTTGGGAAGTAGTGTTTGGCAAATGTTGTGTTACTCGAGCCTAAAATAAAGAAAACTTAGTTCTAGAACTTGCGATTGTGATTTTATTGGTTATGCTTGCAATAGTTGATGTTATAGATTCATTGTTATCAAGAGTGATGTTTTAGATTACAATACTATTATTGGATCTAAAAATGCTGTCTTTGAGCATGTATTGCCTTTGAAGAATAAGTACAAATTATTACATGAATCTTCTGTTGCTTCTAAAGAAATTGTTGATGATGTGTAAAAATTGAGAAGAAACAAGCGAGTTAGAACAGAAAGGAATCTGTTAAAGGTCTAATAATAGAAGTATTTTAGTTTTAAAATAACTTAGGATAATATGTTATCTTTAAAGATAACATTAGAATTAGGGATTAAAATTTAAATATTAGAAATAAGTATTATCATTAGAGTAGTTTATTCTACTTAGTATTTTATTTTCACTATGCATCGTAACATTAAGCTCATTAATAAAGAAATCAGATAATTAATCCCAAACCTTGTGTTTGAAAAAGGCTTTTAAGTTTTCTTAAAATCTAAAAGGTCAAGATTTCCTTAGAATCTAAGGTCTAGATTCCCTTAAAACCTAAATTCTATCCCTATTCCCTATTACGTATCCCCAAAAAATCATTCATGTAACATTTGGTATAAGAGAAGCCATGTTAGTTGTTTTTTACAACAATCAATGATCCATGGAGGATTCACGTCTTGATCGACTTGAGCAACAATTTTCTAGTCTCATAACTATGTCTGAATGCTTTATCAAGAAATCAATTGAGCAAATGGATGAGCGAATGCAAATAATGGAAAGGATGGAGAAAAATATTGACAGCTTTCTCTCAAAGAAGGGGTTTGATGTACAAAAAAATAAAGTCGACGTTCAACCATATCGCCATGTTGAAGCCCCAATTTCACAACTCAATCTCACTACCACCCAATTCCGCCACCATCCAATCGCACCAACAACCGTCATACTGTCCAGCACCGTTCAACCACCCCTGCGTTTGTCTACAAAGGGTGCCATCACTTCGACCCAAAAACCATAGTGGTGGCAATCCATCAACCATTGCGCCTTACAGCAACGAGCCATCGCTCATACAAGCCGAAGGAAAATATAAAAGATCTGAAATTTCAGCCAAAGATTGGAGATGTCGTGTGTATAGATGTGGAAAACATTGGTGCTGTTATGATGAATAGTACAACCATTGACATAAATCCACGCTCGGAACAACCGCCTAAGAAGCGTATGAGAAGCCTGGAGACCTTTTTGTGGTTGAGGAACACGCGGCCAAAGAAGGAAGAACAAAGAAGCTAGCAGACTTCATAATGCATCCACCACGTGGGCCATCCCACTTGAAGAAGGAAAAGTATGTCTTTCTATAGCTTGCCTTATAGTTGAGCTATTTTAGTGGAACACACGTTAAGAAAGATGTACTAGCCTTGCACATAGCTGGCTCCTATGGCTGAATTATCTGTATGGTTGAATTATCCCAAGGTGCTACCAGTGATGTGATCAAGACTTCAAAGTTTTCATGTTCAAATCTACTTTAAGATGTTTTCAAATTTGTAGGACCTTGAGGACAAGGTCCATTTTTAGGGGAATTGAGTGTTAGGGGTCTAATAATAGATGTATTTTATGATTAAAATACCTTAGGATAATATGTTATCTTTAAAGATAACATTAGAATTAGGCGATTAGAATTTAAATATTAGAGATAAATATTATCATTAGAGTAGTTTATTCTACTTAGTCTTTTATTTTTACTATGCATTGTAATTGTCTATTTAAAGACATCAAACTCATTAATAAAGAAATCATAGAATTAATCACAAACCTTGTGTTTGAAAAAGGGTTTTAGGTTTTCTTAAAATCTAAAAGGTCTAGGTTCCCTTAGAATCTAAGGTGTAAGTTGCCTTAGAACCTAAATTCTATCCTTGTTACGTATTACGATCCCAAAAAAATCATTCACGTAACAGAATCTCGGTAATGATTTTATTGCCTATATTATTGATAGTAATCCAATATGTTATGGTGAAGCAATTAATGAATCTATTTGATGCATTTTTTTTGTTAGAAGCTATAGATAATGAATTAGAATTAATTATGTCTAACCATTCTTAGGAACTCGTTGAGCTACCTCTTAAGACCAGACTAATTGCTTGTAAATAGGTGTTTAAGAAGAAGCTTAAATCAGATGGTACAATAGATAAGTACAAGGCACACTTGGTGGCTAAAGGCTAAAAGCAAAAGTAAAATGTTGATTATTTGATACTTATTCTCCGGTCACTAGAATTGCATATATTAGAATAATGTTTATCATTGCTTCTATTTATAAACTTGTTATACATCAAATGAATGTCAAAATTGATTTTCTAAATGGTGAGGAGATTTATATGGAGCAGCCCGAGGGATTTGTAATCCCTAGTCAAGATCACAAAGTGTGCAAATTGGTGGAATCCTTGTATTGATTAAAGCAAGCTCCTAAACAATGGCATCAAAAGTTTGACAATGTGATATTATCTAATACATATTTGATTAATGGTGCAAGTAAATGCATAGCAAGTTTTACAACAACGCAAGTGTCATTATTTGTTTATTTATATTGTTGACTTGTTTATTTTTTGAACTACATTAGTGTTGTGCATGAAGTTAAAAGATTTCTTGTATTTAATTTTGATAAGTAAGACATAGGTAAATCTAATTTCATTTTGGACATTAAAGTTATTAGAGATAATGATTGTATTATTTTATCTTAGTCACAATATGTTGAAAAGATGCTTAAAAGATTTGAGCACTTTGATTATCTGCATATGTCTACACCATATGATTCAAAGATACACTTGGTTAAGAATCACGGTGATGGTGTTTTGCAAGAAAAATATACACAAATTATTGGTAGATTGATGTTTTGACAAATTATATACGGCTTGATATTACATGTTGTTGGCAAATTGAGTAGATATACTCATAATTCCAGTGTTGAGCATTGGGATGCTATCTCTAAATTGTTGAGATACTTAAAGGACTCAATTAATTTTGATTAGTCACATTGTGGTTATCTTGCTATATTGAAAAGATATTGTGATGCTAACTGGATATTTTTTGATTCAGATGAGCAAAACTTATCAATGGCTATATAAACTGGCTAGATGAGCTATTTCTTGGAAGTCCTCAAAACAGACTAGCATAACAAAGTTTATTATGGAGTCAGAGTTAGTTGCCTTGGAGAAGGCATAAATTGAAGATGCATGGCTAAGGGGCCTATTGATTAATTGATTTGCCTATATGCTAATCTAGCTCCACTTGTGTGTTCATTGTGATTGTCAGGTTGCCATAGCTCGAGCAAAGGATTTATAATGGGAAAGTACACAATATTGTGAGACAGGTGAAATGTCCATGAACTTTATGAGGTCATAAAGGAACTTTGCAGATCCTTTGACCAAGTCATTAGCAAGAAAGGCTAGTGAGAGAAACATCAAGGGGGATAGAACTGATACTCAAATTATGACACTGTGATTGATACCCAACCTCTATGATTGAAGATCCCATAAATGAAGTTTAATGATAAACGAAATCACATGTGATCATAGTGTGGTACTGTCATTTTATGTTTATCCACTAGCTTTCTAAGAATATTAAAGATGTGTCAATCCCTATGGTGTAAGAATGTACAAAGATGCAAAGTGGTTGAGGATGAGTTTAAGACTCTTAATAGATCAATGGTCCCTACCTATTGGGATGGGGTGTTCCCTTCATAGACTCTTGATAGATGCCATCTATATGATTATTGAGGTGCTATCTTCTATAAGACTTGGGTAGGACTCTAGAGTACTCATGAAAGCCCTTTCTATGGCATAACAAAAAAAGATACAAAGCGAATAAGGATGAGTTTAAAACTCTTAATGGGTTCATAGTCCCTATTTGTTGAGATAGAGTGTTCCCTGAACATACTCCTGATGGATGCCACATATCTGAGTATGGAGATGGTACCGTCTTCTATGAGACTTTGGCAAGTCTATTGAGCACTCATAAAACCCAGGGGTGTATAAGGTGCCAACTTGCTATAGAACAACCCAAAATTTTGGAGAAAGTTATGTGGATGATAAGTTTGGCCAACTTGTAAATTTGGATAAAAGAGTCTAATTCTACCACGATTCATTAAATTCCTACTTATTTATCATGTGTGGCTAGAACCTTCAGGTACCACATTAATTAATGCATGCTTTCAATCTCCTTTTATTCTAGTATTTGAAATATGTGGGAGATTGGTGTAGTGTTACAAAAATTATTTCTCTTTTACAGTTTGACACGAGTTTTTATTAAAAAAAAAAAAAAAATCAGCTTTAACAATTTCCTACTTTTATAACCGCTGGTCATTAATAAGTTTTATGATTCTACTCTTCAAACGTTATTACTGCTTGTTATCCAATACATGAGCTTTTATTAAAAAAATCATCAGATTACTTGTTGACCGTTTGGTCATTCATTACCTTTAGAAAACTAAAAGCTAGCTTTCTCATGTTTATAAAAAGAAAATCATTTCCTTTACCACTTGTAACTTTCTTAGATTAAACTAAAAAATTACTTTTATACAAAGTTCTTTGGCAATACAAAGAAGAAAATTATTTTCTTTTACATTATTGCCAATTCTCACCTCTCCATTTCATTTGGCAAAATCATTAAGGTGGTTGTTTCTATATAGTACTTTTCGTTCTTGGAAGTCCGTCCTCAATGAAGATAGATTAGAAGTTATAGTCTAATTTTGGGAGGCTGCGTATCAAAGGCTCCGATCGCACCAAGTTATATACTCCAAAAAATACGAATCAAGCTTTAAAGATAATGCTCTTGCATAGTTCTATAGACAAACCTTTAAAGGTATAGCGGGAAGAAAAAGATAAATAGTAATGCCTAACCTCCTAACTACCCATTCCAATCGCATAATAAAATGGTAGCAAGTGTTTGTTTACAAAAAGGGAAAAAGACAAAAGAATTTAAAACCCTAGAGACGGTCCCCAACTATTTATAACACCCATGAGGCCCTCAGGACTCCTCCGGATCAACCTCTGCCTCTGCAGTGTGAATATTAGGAAACCCATGGTTCTCACAATACGTTCGCACCAGAAAGCAATGGAATTAGATAAGCCTAGTGATCATCAGCACAAAGATGAGGAAACTCATCATCTCTCTGGTGCTTATATCCGTAGCCTAGTGAAACAAATAGCCTCTTCAAGAACCAAACATCCCATGAACCCCAAAGAACCTCAAAATTTGACAGAATTGGGTGAAGGTTGTGTGGAAACCCACCAAGCACAACAACCCCGACAACCTCAGCAACATAAAAAACAAGTTAGAAGGAGACTCCATGCCAGCAGGCCATACAAAGAAAGGCTGCTTAACATGGCTGAGGCTAGGAGAGAGATTGCCACTGCTCTTAAATATCACAGGGAAGCTATGAAACAAGCCAGCCAACAACAAATGCAACAAACACAATTACAACAACAGCCCCACCCATGTTTTGATCATCAAGAAGAAGAAATGATGAAATCTAGGAGAAATTCCAGAGTATACCCATCAAGCATAGCCAATTTTTCTCAATATCTAGACAATTTTTCTGCAGAAACTCTCAATTTCACACTTCCAAATCAGCCCTTAGGCCTGAATCTCAATCTTCATGATTTCAACTTTCCATCACTTTACTCATCATCCTCATCTCCATCATCATCATCATCATCCTTGTTCCCCAATCTTTCTGCGGCTGCTGATCAGGAAATTCCCTCGGTTGCAATATCACAGCAGGAAGTTGCAGCTGGTGGAAGTGAAGGAAGCTTGCATGCAGCTATGGACGATGCAGAGATGGCGGAGATCAGATCGGTAGGAGAACAGCATCAGATGGAATGGAATGACATAATGAATTTGGAATTCCCAGCTTGGTTGAATGCAAATGATCAGAGCTATTTGCAACATCATTTGAATGATTACTGCTCTGAGGACTACTTCCAAGATCTTGCCTTGCCTCGGTAAGAATCCTGCAACTTTTTGGAGACAATTAAAAGAGAAAGTATCAGAAATTAACGTTTGTTTTTTGGGATTATTCCATGCCTTTTTCTTTTTCTTTTTTTCTCAGTATAGTACTGAGGTGTTGATTGAGGAATTTGGCTTTATATGTATGCTTCCTTTTGTATGGTTTGTGCTTTGTGATGGCCCAATATTGGTGAAAGTTGTCAAACTTTTGCACTTCTTGGCCTGATGGAATTTTAGATGTATATCATTGAGGTGGCTGCGGCCATTCAGATGATCATGGCCTCTCTTGAAAGGTTGCCTCATATTACCAGATCGGAATCCAGCCACTTATTCAGATAGAGAAGTCTCATATGAAATCTCTCATATTATCTAATCAAATTGACAGTAATTTGAGCAATTACTATGGATTCCCGTCCCATATTACTGACCCACAAGAACGAATATAAATTTCTTACTAACTGAATTGTAAGAATTTTTCCAAATATCGTATGCTTTTCAAAATATGAGAAGTGCATATTTTCTTTTTTATTAATACCACTAAAAATAATATGTACTTTTCGAAACACATCGCACTTTTAGAGACCGAAAAATACTTCTGTCCCACAAGAATTTCTTATTTTGTTATTGTTTTCTAATTTGATTGTCGCTTGCTAGGAGGACAATTATGTTTAATCTAATTTCAAGTTCACTAATTTCTCTTTTCCCCTTTGTGATTCTTTGACACAGAATGGAGATTGGAGAAATCGAAGGTATGGATGGGGAGTGGTTAGCCTGACAAGGATTGTTTTGTCTTTTTTTCTTTTTTCTTTTTTCTTCCTATTTTGATAAAATCTTTGGGTCTATTTTTTCTTTCCATTAAATTTTGGTAGTCCTAGAAACTTCTTCTTTTCAATCTTGATAATAACTCCTGCAAAGAACTTAAAAGCAGGCAGGCTATAGGGGGGAAATAATGTAAGAAAGAAAGGAGTAGGCTGTTCTCCTTTCTCACGCGGTTCTCTTCTTATTTGTCAATTTTTAAAGTTCCAGGATGGCCTCCACTTCATATTATGTACCTTAATATAATCGAATTTATACAAATATTATTTTGTCTCTTCTTTTTGAGCTTCCTCTCTTTAATCTTGGAAGAGAAACATTGAGGATATTGCATTGAAGTTCAATCGATCTATTCTTATAGACCATAAGCATATTTGGAATTATATTGGAAAATATAAATTTTGTCTATTAAAAAAAGCCTGGAAAGAGCATTTAAAAAAACAATCGTCATTTTCAAGCTTTCCCAAAATACAATTTTTTTTTTTTTGAAAACTGAGGGAGGCCATGGCTCGTAGTTCAGTGCTAATTATTGCTTTTCTCGGCCTTGTGCAACAACATTATTGGGCTAAGTTTCGGCCCATTTCTAGTTATTTGTGAAAGGCTCATTTTTATTTTTCCTAGCTTTGTATCTAATTTCCTAGAACCCATGTCAATATTTCTCTTGTATATACAGTGAAAATTTATATTGCCCGGAAAAAAATAATAATAAAATAAAATAAAATTTCAAAATTAATGCTTAAGAATTTGTAAGGCAGATTTAGGATGCGTTTCAGGATTGCAATTTTGTGAGAATAATCTGGGTTCTTAAAAGATATCGTAAAATGTAAAGCATTTAGCATTGTAATTTAAAAAGCACTTAATTTAAAATAAATAAAAAATATGTGATTTTTATAAGCAGGTTAGAAGGTGCTTATTTAAAAAAAAAAAAAAAAAATCGATTTAAACCAAAATCAATATTTCATATAATAAATGTTTGATAAAAAAAGTAATTTTTAACATGTTTCGTCAAACGCCTTTACGATTTTAAAAACATAATTCTTAAAATTACACTTATTAAAACCGCAATCCCAAACATACCCTTGATCTCTCATAAGCCAAGATTTTGCAAGTAATTCCATTATTGTAATGATAAAACAACGGCATAAATACAATATATAAATGTTTCTAAATATAAATTTGATCTTATCATATGTGGAGCGCCGCAAAACATCTTAAATGTTGATCATCTCTCCAGTTAGCTCGCTCCTTAACTCTTGTACCCAAATAAATTCACAAATGCTATATACTACACCACATAGCCAAGAAAAAGCACTGAATTTGTCATGAATGAGCACTTGGCCAGTGATGCATATAACTTCTCTTTCTGGAGCACTTGAAGTACTTCCCTCACATGTAGAATGTGTGTCTCTCTATTGGGACTGTAAATGAGTATGTCATCAAAGTATACGACGACAAACCTCCCAATAAAAGACCGAAAAGCTTGATTCATCACCCTCATGAATGTGCTAGGTGCATTGGATAATCCGAATGGCATTACCAACCATTCAAAGAGTCCTTCCCGCGTCTTAAACGCTGTTTTTCACTCATCATTTGGTCGCACCCGAATTTGATGGTATCCACTCCTTAGGTCCAGCTTGGTGAATATCTTTGCCCCACTCAATTGATCTAACAAATCATTCAACCGGGGAATAGGGAACCGATATCTCACGGTGATCTTGTTTATGGCCCTACTATCCACGCACATCCTCCATGAACCATCCTTTTTAGGGGTGAGTAAAGCCGGTACCGCACAAGGACTCAAGCTCTCTCGAATGTGTCCTTTGGCTAATAACCCTTCCACTTGTCGCCTAAACTCTTCATGCTCTTTGGGGCTCATGCGGTAGTGTGGTCGATTGGGTAGGCTCGATCCTGGCACCAAATCAATTTGGTGTTGTATGTCACGAAGAAGAGGTAGCTCATCGGGTAACTCAACTGGAAATACATCTGCAAATTCTTCGACTAACCCCTTGGCTTCTTCCAGCACCTCTTCTACCTTCTTGCCTTCTCTACATCCTAGTAAGTACCCACAATCCGCTTCTAGCATCTTCTTAACGAACTCATGTCTGGCCAACAATGTTTGACCCATTCCGGTTTGATCAAGCTTCGTATGGCCAGCACCTGCCCTCGTTCGTTACGAACCACAACACCCATACCCACCACTCCTTGCTTGGAGCAAATCTTCGTGTCCCAGTTGATTTTGGTAAACCCCTCTGACGGAGCAGTCCACCTGGTAGCCTCAGCTACCTCCCGGGGAGAAGATTGGGTTGGGGAATTAGTGTCCATATATTCAATGTGGGCCTTCATAGCCTGCTGTACCAAGGCACTTGGGTGGGAAAATTTGCCATCATGCACGAACTTGTTACGCCGCAACCAGACATGTCGTGCAATCCCAGTAAAGAGACCCAGCTCCTCTCCATCACACCTCTTCGCCACCAGTTCCGCCACCTGCCTAAAGGTTGGGTCATCCGGTACCAGTTTTTGAAATTTTTTCAAGCTTGCTCCCCATACGTCCCGTGCCGAGGGGCAATCCCATAGGATGTGGTTTCCAGTTTCTGCATGTAGGCCACAAATCGGGCACAACTCATCTTGAAGAACATGCCTCCTAAGCAGGTTGGCCTTGGTGGGGAGAATCTCCTTACAGGCCTTCCACAAAAAATGTTTCTCCACATTCGGACACTGCACTTTCCAAATTGACTTCCATAGATCACACGGTTTCCCTCCATTTGAGCTCCCTGCCTGCCTAAGAAGCTCCATTTCCTTGGCCAAGTGATACGCTGATTTCACTGTGAACTGACCATTAACACTACCTCGCTAGATCACCCTATCAGGTCTGTTAGTGCTACTCAAAGGGATTAACAAAATAGCTTCAACTTCAACTGAATGAAAGATAGCTTTCAGCAAGCTTGTATTCCACCCATACGTGTCTTTGTCAATAAGAGCACTTACCTTTTATTGGCATCCAACACCCGAGGTGGGGTGTGAATAGAAAAAGTGGACGGAACGGGAATCCATTTGTCTCCCCAAATCCGTGTAGATTCTCCGTTGCCAATCCGTCGATACAAACCCTCCTTGAGAAGGTCACACGATCCCAAAATACTCCGCCATGCAAAAGAGTGTTTAGAGCCCAATTTGGCCTCAAGAATTGTTCCATTTGCAAAGTATTTTGCCCTCAAAACCGTGGCCACCAAGCTATCGAGCATATGCCATAATCGTCAACATTGTTTCGCAAGAAGGGCCTTGTTGAAACATAGGAAATCTCGAAAACCCAAACCTCCTTGAACTTTTGACATACCCAATTTGTTCCAAGTCATCCATGAAATCTTCGACTCCCCCCACCAAAATTGCTGCATTAGGGAGTTAATTTTGTCGCACAGAATTTTGGGAAGCTTGAATACGCTCATGCAATACGTCAGTATTACTTGGACCACCGCCTTGAGCATAATCTCCCTCCCCGCTTGAGAAAGGACTTTTAACTTCCAATCTTGGAGTTTCTTCCAAATTTTATCAAGTATCCCTTTGAAAGCTTTTGTTTGAGATTTCCCCACCAAAGCCGGGAGGCCCAAATAAGTCTCATATCTCTGTGAACTAGGAACACCAGAGGCTTCACGGATGTGTTGTCGATTTGTTGACATGGTATTCCGACTAAAGTAGATAGCCCTCTTAGATGCATTCAATTTTTGCCTTGAAGCTGCTTCATAGATTCTGAGAATGGTAGACAATTTTTCCCAATATTCCAGATCAGCTCTACAGAATAGTAAACAATCATCAGCAAAAAATAAATGATTGATGCGAGGTCCCCTCTTAGAAATGGGAACCCCGGTCAACACACCTTCCCTATCTGCCTTGCCAAGTAAGGAACTCAATGCCGCAGCACATAGCAAAAACAAATACGGTGAAAAAGGGTCACCTTGCCGAATACCTCGGGTTGGGACAATTTTTCTTGTAGGGATGCCGTTAACCAACACTTCAAAGTTTGTCGTGGTTACACACTCCATTATCAAGTTGATCCAATTGGGTGCAAACCCCATTTTGCCCATTACCACCTCCAAAAATTCCCATTCCACCCGATCATAGGCCTTGCTCATTTCAATTTTAACTGCCATATATTCATAGCTCCTAGAATTAATTCACATTCTGAAGAGGAGAAAGTCCAGCCCCTCGCTAGTTGGCATGTACTAAAATAATAAATGCACATTAAACAATAATCAATGCATCATATGAGACGACAATAACACCTCTCAAAAACAAAATCAGATCCAACGTGATAAGGATCCGGCTTAGGTGCAGTAGTGCAAAACTACCGCACCATGCAGTAACCCAAAACAACCTAGTTTGGGGTCGTTTTGGGCAATAAAAGACAATTTTTTTTAAAGAAATAGAAAAATATTAAAAATCTAAAAATATTAAAAAATAAAAAATAAATAGAAGAGAAGAGAAAGAAAAAAAAAAAATGAAAGGAGTGGCTGGGGGCCAAAATGGGGTGGCCGGACCACCCCATTTTGGCCAAGGGGTGGCTGGAGCCACCCCATGGCAGCGATCTGGGTGGAGAAACCACCCCATGGCCAGGGTGGTCCGCCACCCCAAAAAAGCCAAAAAAAAAAAAAAAAAAAAAAAAAGTTTTGGGTTTGGCCCTTTGGGGTGGTGGACCACCCCAGGGCTGGGATGGTTTCGCCACCTCCAAGGCCGAATGAGGTGGCCGAAACCATCCCAGGCCCTTGGGGTGGTCCGCCACCCCAAAGGCCAAAACCCAAAACCTTTTTTTTTTTTTTTTTTAATTTTTTTTTTTTCCTTTTGGCCTTTTGGGGGTGGCCGGACCACCCCCTTGGCCATGGGGGTGGTTTCTCCACCCCCAGACCGGCCATGGGGGTGGCTCCAAACACTCCCTTGGCCCACCCCTTTCATTTTTTTTTTTTTCTTTTCTTTTTCTTTTACTTTTTTAATATACATGGCCAGTCAATTGTAGGAAATAAAAAGGATTGTCCCACTACCCTACTCGAGGATGAAGAGTTTAGACGGCAAAACACCTAACGAGTTGCTAAAATCGACACAAAAAAGTTTTAAGGAAGACCGTGAAGAGTGGATAAAGGAGACAACACAAAATTCTATGGTTGTAGCAACATTAATATCTACTGTAGTTTTTGCTGCAGCATTCACTGTACCAGGTGGCAACGATTAAGAAACGGGTACTCTTATATTTTTGAAAAGTAACTGGTTTATGGTATTCTCTATAGCAGATGTAATAGCAATGGTTGCCTCTTCAACTTCCATACTCGTTTTCTTGTCAATGTTCATGTCACGTTACACTGAAGAGGATTTCTTCGAGACAATACCTTCAATCTTTTTAATTGGACTCACAGCACTCTTTACGTTCGTTAATTGTGAGCATGATGGTAGTCTTTTGCGCAGCTTGTTTTTTGATTTATAAAAGTGCAAGGCCCTGGGCTTCAGTTCTTGCAATCACTTTGGCTGGTATCTCGGTTACTTTTGTTTTACCGCTAAGTTTTGATCTTTTGAAGGAGTCGAGACAGATATTCATGTACATATTTGGTTCTCTGCTACATGAATGTAGACCATTTTTCTACCCGAAGATGCCTACTGGGGGATGGCTCAGTAGAAAATATGAAATGCAAAGTCAAATGAAAAGGAAGGAAAGTTGTTGAAGGTTTGGGGGATGTTGAACAAGGAAGGCCAAGGAAAGAATTGAGCAAATAAAGACTCTGATCTTCTTCATATTCCATCAAGACTTGCAGTGGTGTATACATATCCGCATTGTTTTTTGCTTTGTTAACCCACAACTTCAAACATTTTGTATCAATTTATCATGTGATTCACTCGTACTAATGGATGACTCTTCCTTACCGACTATCTTGTTAGCTTTATTTTGCCGTTTGTAAATTTTTTTTTAAAATTTTTTAATTTTTAATTTTTTTTTTTTTCATTTCTCATTAGGTTATTGAATTGAATACCATTATTTTTAAATATGTTTACACAAGACAGAAAAAAAAAAAGAAAAAAAAAAAGGCATTGTTATTTTGACTCTTGTTAATTAATTGCTTTCCCAATTTAATTAGAGCCATTATCAAAAGCTAATTGAGGAAAAAATCATGTCATTCATGTCCAACTGTGATATTAGCATAAAGTCCATTAAAAAGTCTAAACATTTTATTGGAGTCTACCTACAATAAGTAAAAGAACTTGACAAAAAAAAAAAAAAAATTGGTATATATGTTGATGCCAAAATGATAATCCAATATAAGAACTGAGCATAAATGTTTTATATATCTGTTACTCAAATCTAAATCAGCATGGCATTATCAAAAGGTGAGATCCTGCAGAATGAGACATAAATTGATGGTAATTTTTTTTTTTCCCTAAGGCATTGCATATATATTTGCTAAAAGAACTAGAATCGTCAGCACTTGCAGTGAAGCATGATATAGCATTTCTAGGTTAGACAAAGACAACATATCCCAGCTAGGGAGGCCACATTTTAGGACATAAACGTAGACTCTAATGGAAATCCCGATTGGAAAATTGATTGTTGGAAGATATGAAATTCAATTCATACGAAAAGGAAGGAAATTGTCAGCACTACAAAAAAAGAATTTTTTCCTGACATGCATTTTCTAAGGTGTTAGGATTAAAATTTTGGGTGTCAGAAACGAAAAATTTTTAACGTATCAATAGTAATACGTCAGAAATTTTTGACGTGTCAAAATTAGTACGTCAGTAAATTTCCTAATGTGTCAAAATAGACAGGTCAGTAAATTTTAAAAAATTATTAAAAAAAATAAATTTTTTTTTTTTTAAGTTTTTTTTTTAATATTTTTTTTTTTCAATTAAAAAATTTATTAATTTAAATTATTTTTCAATTAAAATAATATATATTTTTAATTTTTTTCACCAACGTTGTTTCTCCCAGCTCTCTCCCTCTCTTCTTTTCTCCATTTTCTCACTCTCTCTCTCTCACTTCTTTTCTCCATTTTCGCTAATTCTCTAGTTAGCTCTCCCTCTCTTCTTTTCTCCATTTTCTCACTCTCTCTCTTCTTTCCTCTATTTTCAAAAACCCAAACCTAAAAAATCTTCAAAAAATCAAAAACCCAAATCAAAAAATAAACTTGAAAAATCAAAAACCCAAACGTCAAACCCAACAAATCTTCTTATCTTCTCTTCTCCTTCTTCTTTTTTTTTTTTTTCTTCTTCTTCTTCTTTTCTTTTTCTTCTTTTTCTGCTGCCGTGCAGAGAGATTGAGAGAGAAGAGGGAGCTGGCCGCGCGTGTAGAGAGAAGAGGGAGATTGAGAGAGGGAAAGAAGATCTGAAATTAAAAGAAAAGAAGATCTGGAAAGAATAAATAATAAAAGAGGGAAAAGGTTGAATGTCCCACTTTTTTTTAGTGACGTGCCAGCATTTTACCACGTCAGAAATTTCTGGCGTGCTACACTAGCACGTCAGAAATTTCTCATTCAAAAAAAAAAAAAAAAAGAAAAGAAAGAGTTTATTTATTTTTTTTGATTTCTATATTACTGCATGGAGAATAATAAATCAAAGAAATCTGGATCAGAAGGCCAAGAACAGCAACAGAGTTATTTAATAAAGATCTGGAAAGATTTTGAGTCTCATTTTCATTTAAAAATCCTTCGTAATAAAAAACAAAAATTAGATGAAATATATATAATATAAATAAACATGATATAAAATATATATATTGACGTGTCAAAATGACACTTCAATATTTTTTGACGTGTCAAAATTTACCACGTCAATAAATATTTAAATATTAAGTTATTTAAATAAAATTTTTTAAAATTAAATTGAATTTAAATTTCCTGACGTGTTGTATGCATGTAACATGTCAATAAATATTGACGTGTCACATTCAACACGTCAAAAAAAAAAAAAAATTGTTGATGTGCCACTTTTGCCATGTTAGGAATTATTGACGAGACAAAAGTTGGATTACTGTTTGCCACGTAAAAAACTATCCATTTTTTTGTAGTGCAGAGGTAATCAAGGGACGCTGGACTAGCTAGGCAAAGGAAAGAATTGAGCAAATCAAGACTTTGATTAATGATGTTCATCTTAACTCTTTCCATCAAGACTTGCTGTTGTTTATTTATCTTGTGTTGATAGTAGTCAAGCTGCCATTTAGTATAGACTTTGATTTATTAAGTGATTCAATTATACTATGTGTTGTGAGTTTATTTGTGAGTGTTGAGTCCAATATTGAGAAAGTATAAAGAAAAAGCGTAGTTAATATATTTAAGTCGACCCGAGTCCATAAGCTTAGGCTTTTGGACTAGAGTGATGTTTAAATATGTATATTAATGTACTATTGATAAAACTCCATAACTGTTTATCTCAACAAGTGGTATCATAGCCATGGTTAGTTTTCTAGAATGAGTGCACGTTTGGAAGGGTCTTGTTTGGAGTTGCGTTTTATAACCCTCTTACGCAACTCTTGTACGCGTGACATTCTTAGAAATGTAAAAGGAGTACTTATAACGAAAGGAGGAGTTAAACCAATATGGAGGAGACTCACAATTAGGGACGAAGAGCTTGTTGTGAATATACTTATAAGTATTGAGTCTCATATTGAGAAAATATAAATATAAAGAACAAAAAGTAGTTAGTATACCTAAGTAGACCCAAATTAGAAGAAAAAAAAAAAAAAAAAACCTTGACCTTCCTATAAAATTTGAAAATAATATATTTGGTATTTTTTGGGTGTAAACTCCAAATTTTCTTTCCTAAAAACTATGAAATATAATATTTTAACTTTTTTTTGAAAATATTTAAATAAAAAATATATAGAAAAATTCTTGTTTTCAACATGGGACTTTCCTTCAACATTATTCCCTCAACTTCTTTTATTCCCTTTACTTTCTTTATTCTCCTCAACTTTCGAGTTGCCTCCCAAATCTCCTCCCTTGTTCTACTCATTGCAACAATATTTGGGCACCCCCCTAAAGTAAAAATTCTTTGCTCCGCTGCTGATGATACATACACATAATCGAAAGAGCTGGCCAATGCAGTTGTTTAAATTATTGTGGCTGTAAGCCTGCAAAGCTACCAATTAAGCAAATTGCTTATTCTGTAGTATAAAATTTGAAAGAGAAAAATGAAAGATAAAAGTACAAAATGTGTGCCTTCGGTTGATTGTATTTTATTACAACTTCATTTAAAATTAAAATAATTAATACGGGAATTTTAAAAATAATCATGACGTCTTTTATTATTATTATTATTATTATTATTATAATTCAAATAATTGAGAAAAATAACAAATGTGGCTTAGAAATGACAAAGTGCTACTCAAAAACATGAGTTACTCCAGCCATATATTTCTTCTATATATTGAGAAAAATATTAAAAGAAAAACATCATCTACAACGGTACAATTTGTTCCAGAAAGGAAACTCTTTGACAATGCAACGGTAATATTAGATCCTATAGGATAGTTCATAATACAAAGGGAATATCTTTTCTTGCAGCAGGTCCGCACATCCATAGTAGCATTAAGTCTTCAACGGTAACTTTAGCATATATAGAAATATTTCATACATCCACACCTGTAATGGCACAGCTACACCATATACCATGTACCATATAGAATATGATCTTGTTTAGGCCAACATGGAAAGACCACAAGGGTGGGTTGGTAGAAGAATTCCTTTCATCCTAGTGGTCACGTGTTCGAATCTGCTTGCGGTAGTAGATGCGTGAACCAGATGCTACTTTGAAGGGGCTCTACTGGCTCACACCTTTTGTGGGGTTGTGGTGACGGGGTCGCCTTTCCAAGCAGTAGCTATGGCTCAAACCGGACATTCTACAGCGGGTGGGAACCCCGATGGTAACGCCTAAGGGGGGAAACTACACTGGTCGCCCCTTCCCACCTTTTTAATTAAAAAAAAAAAAAAAAAAAAAAACATGGAAAGTCTTCAACGGTAATATTTTTCCTAAACCAATCGCTTCTCCATAATTTTTGGTGAAGCTCAATGTGTAATAAATTCTATTAATTCTTTTGCTTTATCAAATAATCACGACGTCTTAATTGTTAAACATTATGACAACCGATCACCCGATGAACTAAAGGCTTCAATTCAACAAGCGAACCATATCAATAATATTAAAAAAACATTGAAGATTGGCGAAACTCATCAAGAATAATAATAAAAAAAAAAAGGCATTATTAATAAAGTGATTCAGATATATGCTATTGTGATGGTACTTTTTTCTTCTTTTGGTTGTTGGTTGGAACAATGTTTGTTATTTTTTTATCTTTTGTACCAATTAAGAAAGGCAAAACAACTATCTTAAACGATACAAAAGACAACATGTTTTTAGTGCTTGCCTGCCAGGGGAGGATAGGCTTTTTGCCATGCCCATCTTTTTGGGGCTTGCTGATGCTTTTAGGTTAGGTGATCATCAACACACAAAACTTGCCGTCATTATGATTTTCTTATCAGAGTACACACTACAAGAAATTTACTCAACAGGGGCAATTTATTAGGGGGGACTATAAAGTCGCCCCTAATACTCATCAGGGGCAACTTATTAGGGGCGACTATAAAGTCGCCCTTAATACTTAGCTATTAGGGGCGACTTTCATAGTTAAGTATTAGCGTCCAATTTAAAGTGGATGCTAATAGCCGACCGAAAAGACGAATATTAGCGTCCACTCTACAGTGGACGCTAATAACTCGACCCTAATATACACGCGAGAATTATTTAATAGGCGGGAAAAATATAAGCAGCCAAAAAAAACTTTTAGCGTCGACATTTTGTCAACGCTGATAAGTGGATGCTAAAAGCTGGCAAAAAAAAAAAAAAAATCAAATAAAAGATCAATAGTGTCGACTTTGAAAGTGGACGTTAATACTTAAGTATTTGTCGACCCTAAAGAGTAGGTAGAAAAATTTAAAAAAAAAATAAAAAAATAAAATTGATGCCCAATAGTGTCCACTAGAAGTGGACGCTAAAGACCCATTATTAGGGTCGACTTTGAAAGTCGACCCTAAAGAGTAGGTAGAAAAATAAAAATAAAAAAATAAAATAAATAAAATTGATGCCTAATAGCGTCCACTAAAAGACCCATTATTAGGTTCAAAAAATGGTTAAAAAATAGAATAAAATTTTTTGTTATTATATATGTGTAATTAAAATTTATAACATAGATGGACTTTTTTTTTTTTTTTTTTTGAAAAGTAATGTATAACATAGATTGACTTATAACATACATTGAAACTAAGTCTCTAGATACTTAATTATTGTATTAGTATGTATTTGTATATTTATATCATATTATATATGTATAATTTTTTATTATATAATCACATGATTTAATAATGAGTTGATCATGTCATATAATCATATAAATTATAGTGATAATACATTATACTTAAATATTATGAAACTTAATTCATGAAGAATAGGACAAAGTTTTCTAAAAAAAAAAAAAAAAAAACATTATTAGATCATGTTCATATGTATTATCATTCTAATTACATTAGATCAGACTTAATTAACTAATTAAGTATAATCTAGTGTAATTAGAATAATAATACATATCATCATATCATTGTTTTTTGAAAATAGTTAACTTACTTAGTAATACTAAGTTAGTATATATTAACAAACAAGTATATATATATATATATATATATATATATATATATATATTAAGTAACATATAATTTGTTTTTGTCGAAATAACTGGCCTATAGTAAATTATACTAGGTTGGTAATTTAATATATTAACTTAGTTAATATGTTAGTTTATTAAATAACTAGTTATTAAGTCTCTGGGTACTTAATTGTTGTATTTGTATGAGTTTGTATACTTCTGACTTATGTCATATTATACATGTATATTTTGTTATTATATAATCATATGATTTAATCATCAATTGATCATTTTATATAATCATATAGATTATAATGGTAGACCATATGATGTAACATCTAACTTATAATGATATCTACAGCATAATACTCTAAACATAACAAGAGCATATATTTCTAAACAAACACATTGTTGATTCTAATATTAATCACTTAATTTGTGATATATATAATCATATGATATAATAATTCGCATAATCTTTTTTTTTTTTTTTTTTTTTCTAATTACAATTCACATAATCTTTAGATCATGTGATCTACCACTTAACTTGATATATAGTAATACTAAGTTAGTATATAGTAACTAACAAGTATGTATATTATATATTCATATATATATATATATATATAATACTCATACAAATATTAAGTAAAATAATTTTTTTGTTTGTCAAAATAACCTATAGTTAATTATAGTAAGTTAGTAATTTAATATATGTTAACTTAGTTAATATGTCAACTAATACATATACATAACACTACAAGAATTTAGGTCTTTAGGGGCGACTCTAAGTCGACCCTAAAAGTCCTAAAGTGGACGCTGTTGCCAACAGCGTCGACTTTTGGACCCTAAAGGTGTCGACGCTAATAGTCCGACCCTAATGCTCATACGTGTGATCATCAGCGTCCACTTCAAGTCGACCCTAATGATAACTTTTAGCGTTCACTTTAGCGACCCTAAAAGTGATGTCAAAGAAAGTCATAGTCGACGCTAATGGTTAACCATTAGCGTCGACTTAAAGTGGACGCTAATAGTTAACCATTAGCGTCTACAAAGTGGACCCTAATGGTCCTAAAAAATTAAAAAAAAAAAAATTAACTATCAGCGTCCAAATAAAAGTGGACGCTGATAGTTAACCATTAGCGTCCACAAAGTGGACCCTAATGGTCCTAAAAAAATAAAAATAAAAATTTATCTATCAGTCCACTTAGGGTCGACCCTAATGATAACTTTTAGCGTCCACTTTATGGACCCTAAAAGTCACAATTTTTTGACCCTAAAGGTGATGTAAAAGGAAGCCATAGTCGACGCTAATGGTTAACCATTAGCGTCGACTTAAAGTGGACGCTAATGGTTAACCCTAATGGTCCTAAAATTTTTTTTTTAAAAATAATCTGTGATCGATCGCACAATCGTGTGTGATCGATCGCAGTACCAGAAGGTGTTTGAGAAGGGGTTCGAGATTTTGCGATCGATCGCACAATCATGTGCGATCGATCGCAGTACCAGAAGGTGTTTGAGATGTTGCGATCGATCGCAGACCCAGACCCAGGGAACCAAATTACTTACATATGCAAACCGGTTTCATTTATGAATTTAAGATCAAATTTCATACAAATTTATTAACTTTAGTTATCAAGAATCTCACCATAACTAACTACTGAAACTAGAAGAAATTATTAACTGAATGACAAACCCGCTCCAAACTATCTAATAACTGGGATGAAAAAGAAACTATTTTCTGCCAAAGAGGTTTAGTAGATTCAATCCTCCACTTGCAATTAATAGAAGTAAATGAGCACTATGACCCTTATTCAAATCTATAAGAATGCGTTCAAGACAAAGCAGTGACAAGTATTAAGAAAAAAACAAAAGAAATATTAAACCAGGTCATACCCTGATCATTAGTTCATGCAAATCAATTACATTAAAATAAAGCGCAATAGATTATACAAGAAAGGTGAAAATAGTGCTTAATTTTAAAAATTAGTTTGCATGAAAAGAAGAATATTCACTGCTTATGCAAGGAAAGGAAAAGGTAGAGTCACATACAGAATTGTTGGTATAATTGCCATAATACTCCTAAATTACATAAAGCTTTGTTTTTTAAGGATTCTAGTTATAAATCAATCTAACAGTAATGGACGCTACCAACCCAGTTTGTAATGTAGAGAGCCTCCACCATCTCAACGGATCCGTTATGTACTACAGCAGCCACCTGGATATGCACAGAAGTCAATAATAGAAAAGAGACCAAAAACAAAACTGGAACACGTTATAAATTGTCTCATTAGAACATAAAATTTTATTGTAAACAGTATTACAGGGAGAAAGCATGAAAAATGTTTGCATATGTATGCATAACCAAATTAGATATCAAGTTACATCACAAAAATTAGAAGCTGCTTATATAATGAAAGACAACCAATTATGGCTAATTAAGTAAATCCCAAAAGAGTAAATAAAACACAACGTCAAATAAAGGCATACCTTCTTCTAGTCTTTTCCATATTTCCGATAGGCTTCATAAAAATGCTCAAGCTCCTCCTTGCTCCATTGAGGTCCTAACTTATCAGAATATTTCCTTTTCTGTGCATAAAATACAGCAGCCAAAATATTAAAAAAAAAAAATATCCACACTTTGAAGCTTTAAAGTCAACTCAACTAAGCCTTAATCTCTGTATACTGGGTTGGTTTATGGACCTCAATAACAAATTATGTTTGCCCACATAAATACATTCCCATGCAAACAAGAGGCTCAATTGATGATCCTATATATTTTGTTGTTCTATCCTATCTGAAATTATCCTTTCTATTGCCACAAAGATTGACTGTGTCCAATACAAGAGGCCATCATTTTGAAGATCCTATCAGATACTTCAAAATTTCATAAAAGGCCCACACTACATTCTACCCTCCATAAAAACTGACCAACAAAGGTTTATTAAACTTGGTTAACAAGTGTAACCAAACCAAGACATGGAGAGTCAAAGCACAACAAAGAAGAATAATGGTTACAAATAAATGAACAAATAACGAGTCAAATAGGTATTAATTAAGTTATAGGAAAAGTAGAGGAAAAAAAAACTTGTTTAGGATCCAAGAGAACATGTTTATTGATTTGGAATGTGCATCAATTCCTAGTCCTAAGTTGAATGTCAAAGCATATTTGATCACCTAATCCATATTGAAAAAGGATCTCTCTGCCCAAATTGTTTCCTTCTGCTGAAAAATAATGAAAGAAAAATGATTGTTTTGGATAACCAAAGCTAACATACCAACTCAAATTGGCTTGAAATGCAATGCTCAAACTCCTCCACAACCTTACTTAGCACAGATTCAACCAGATTTCCCTCCCTGAAATTTAACAAATTTATTTTGAATTACTATACAAATTTCTATCCGTAAACCATATATGTTCTATCCTCAGCATCTGATGTATGTGAAAAATGGGCTAAAAGTAACAGAAATGTCTATTTTAATGAAAAACAGAGATACTAAAGTCCATAATTCTTTGAGAATCCAGATCCCTGAATACATACTTGTTCCAGATCAGACGCCTCAAACGTAGGAATTCCTATTTCCTGCACAGCCACCAGGAAATTCCTCACATTCTCAAAGTACTGAAATGCGGACAATGCGGCCCCATCAAGAACCAGAGCAAAATCACATGGACTTTCCACCACCTAAAAAGAAATCAAACTACTGCTTAAACATCCCAAATTGAAAAAACAAAAAAGACACAGAATTTAAATGAAGATAAGGATGAGGAAAAGGCTAACCTTGGGCATAGCTCCAGAGTAAACCTTGTTGAGCACATTGCAGAGAATGATCCCACTTCTCAATCCCAGCCTGAACTCCTGCTCCGACGGCTCCGCGGGCAAATCCTTCGCCCCCACTACTCCCACCATCTTCCTTAGCCACCCCGCCACTTCGTTCCTTCTCGACGCTATCAATCACCAAAACAAAACAAACCCATCAACCACTCTCTCCCATTCATTCACCACAACTAACACATCTTATACCTCTTTATCCTATAATTATGAAAATGATATAATATAAAGGGCAAACATATCATGAATAATGGCTTAAAACTACAAAACGACACCTATCATTGGAAACAGAAGCCGAAAACCACAAATATTGGCAAAGTTTAAAAGTTTAACACCTTTTAGAGAAGACTACTATGCATTAACACTACTTCACCACATTAGACAACAATCTTCAAACTAATCTAACTACTCACAAGCAACGTAACTCAAAATGACTAACCTCATCAAAATCATAAAAAATATGTGAGAACTGCCCTATGAACCAAACCTGCCAAGGGAGAAAACTATTAAATATATGTTTTAGAATCTATGGCCAGGAAAATTCCAAAACCCAAAATAAAATACTTATCTGCATCCTCTTCCTTGCCAATTCATCCTCATAAGCAATTTGAGTAATCTATCAGAATGAACCAATATATAATATCAAAGACAATAAGAATGAAACCCAACATGATAGAGAAAGAAATACTAAAAATGTGTTTGTTCATGAAACATATTAAAGTAAGAACCTACTTGGGTGCTTTAACTTTCTTGTACTCTTATCATCCTGCATACACTTAAAAATAAAATTTAGAAAGATATTATTACTCCCTTGCATTGTTTACTCAAAGCTCTTTAACCTTGATAAACATGTCAAGGGAGATTTACTAACTCAAAAGTTCTTGAACCAAAAATTTTGCAAATATCTTAACATAATATAAACCAAATAAAAAGTACCAACAAATATACATTACCAAACAGATCACGATCAACAAATACTCAAATACACAATAGCAAATAGAAAGTACCAACAACTATCCAAATACATAGTATCAAAAAAATATATCTCAAATAGATGGTATCAAAAAGTACATCCTAAATAAATGGTTATTCCAAAGCTCCCTCAATTGTTGGCTTCACTTGATGCACCTCCAAGCAAGCTCCCTCCAGACCTAAGAAGAATAGAATTTCATATAATGATCAATAAGCTTTTTAACGATTACTTAGTATGTGTGTTTTTGTAAAATTAATGCATAGATATAGTTTCACTAACCCTCTAATACGTGACGTTAAGAACTCAACATTGGCTTTCAATTTGTTGGTTTCCTCAACGTTGGCTTGCAAATTCTCCCTATGCTGATGAAGTTCAATTCTAGTCTGTTGAAGCTCGCTTTGAGTATCTTCTTGTCTTTTCCTACACTCGTCATGGTTGTCGAAGTGGGTGAACGCTTAAGATGAAGTACTTAAAGGGGTAGGAAAAAGACCGCATCCCATTCCTCTAACGTGACCAGATCGTCGGCCCCCTAGCACTTGTGTGACTATTTCTTGCATTCGGTCCTCGACACTTGTCCCCTCCACACTGCCTTCCTCTAAGGCCTCATTGGTTGTTAATTCTTGCATCTGAAGCTGCACAAGTCATAGTTGGCCTTAGTTTAATATATACTTCATGCAAGTTTACTATTCATGTCTTCACTAATCAACTTAATGATCGGAGCGTAAACATTTACTTACATATAGACTTTTGCATTTGTCGTTCACAAACTCTTTATCCTTTTTTCTTGTATGGGTAGTCTCATATAGTTCAACAGGATTGGGCTTCACTTTTGTTTCTTGTTCCTACACATAATACATATAATCAAAGTTTACACTAAATAATGTTAGTTTAATTAAATTATAAAAAAGAGATACTTACCTTTTTGTAAATGACGTTAACAAATGAACAAGTGCCAGCTGTGTGCTTTGTTTCCAATTTGCTTCTGTTTTTATATTTCGTGCATACTTTTTCTATAAAATTTGGAGAAAAAAAAAACACAATTATTTATAAAATGTCCTCAAGTGCATGCAAATTATATCAATTTGAATTTTCTAATCAGTATAATAATATATATATACCTTCCATTTATCGTCATCAAATGAGTCGCATATTAGGTTCCATTGTTCAGGACCATATCCTGTTGGCACGTTTTCCCTCCCAATAGCCTTAGCCTTGGCAATCCCCTCATCATCGTCTTTATCAATGCCTTCAAAATATTTTTTGTAGTGGTCTCTATACAAGTTTGAATGAATCCTAGCATATGCACGACCCAATTTATTTTCAATAGCTTTGACGTGCTCGTATCGTCCCATATTTAGTGCGAAATTTGACTGATACATAATGGATAAGAAAACAATGGTAAAAAATGTGTCACATTATTTTTTCATACGAAACATATTCTTAAACATTACATTGGTATTCATACTTGAACATGAAATAATAACTTGCTCTTTTCCTCAACTGGGACCTTTTTCTATTCACCGTGATGGAGTTCGCACATGTTACAAATAATCTCCCCAATCTTGCTTGCAAACCATGATGCATTATCGCCTACAGGTGCCGGTGTCTATTTGGGATGTTTAGCACTAAGGGACCATTCTTAAGTACGTGCTCACTCAACTTCTTACACTTGGCCTTACCCTTTACACTTCTGACAGACGTGGTAGCTGTTACGCAAAACATGGTAACGTAGTAAGTTATATTGCCAAATGTCTATAACAAACCAAAATAATACAAAAATAACATTTCATAAACATATAATTCATGAACTTACAAGATGCAGTAGGGGCGCCTCCCTATGAATCCAATCCTGCCACTGAGTGAATAGGATTATTAGACTCGTGCGAAGGATGCCTATCCACTGACTCGAGGAGGAGGGGTGGCGAGGGCGCCATTTGCATATCTGTATCACCAAACCCAGAATTGGGAGTCGGACTCTCATGCTCGTCAATAAGGCCCCGACCTTGACCTTGGCCTCGGCCTCGTGCTGCTGGAACACGTTTACGTCCTGTTGTTGTCATTGTTATGATCAATCTGCAAACAACTCAAAAACCAAAAAATTATATTAGTCAAATTATAACCATATAGTATGTTCAATATTTTTGACAAACATACAATAATCATGCTAGTAAAAAAAAAAAACAAACACCACAATACATGTATATATATAGAGAGAAAGAGAGAGCATCAACTTCATTAAATATGCTAATACACTTTGTACTTACACCAAATGTGAGCTTATGTTCAACACATATCATCATCAGATTCATATTCGAATCAGATCATCATACTTGAAGATGATTGTTCGTGTTCAGAGTCCTCTTTATGTTCAGAGTCTATATCGTTGTCGCTACATAACTCCTCTTCCTCATCAAAGTTTGTATCATAGTCCTCGTTCGGCAAGTTATCGTTGGCAAACATGCTTGCATCAAGTTGAATATATAATTCATCAATTGCTATTGTCGCATCATCTCTACGTAACTGAGTGGAGGCTTCAACATTTGCTTCATCAACAAAGACCATATTACCCCCAACACATTCACCTTCCTAGTATACGTCATCACTGAGTCTTTCGTCATCTTCTGTATTATCTCCCTTTTGTACTGTTGGAATATCATAGATGTCTTTATTGATCCACTTCTGCACCATTTTCCAATTACCACCCAATTTGGGATCATCCAAGTAAAACACTTGCGAAGCTTGACATGCTAAGACGAACGGGTCGGATTCACACCATGTACGAGAAGTATTCACAATCGTGAAGCCTTGGTCCATTTGTACTCCTGTTGCACTCCCAGTGTCCCACCAATCGCACTCAAACAAGTACACGAGATTTTGGCCAGGGTAACGTAACTCTAGAATATTTTTTAACTCACCATAATACTCAGTTATTGAGGTTTCGTCCTCACCTGAAACAGAAACACCACTGTTCTGGGTAGTACGAGTTTCTGCACATTCTTTCGTGTGGTACCTAACCCCATTCACGATGCAACCTCTATACGATCTAACATGACGATCAGGCCCGCATGCAAGATCATATAATTGTTTTGAGCCATTGTCTGCAGTACACCCACTATTGTATAAACGTTTATGGAACCAACGTTCAAAGTTAGCCTCATGCTTTTTATCAATGTCACGGCCGCCTTCTCTTTTGATCATATTATAATGTTCACTGCATGAAAAATAAACGTATTCGTAAATGATCATCAACGCTAAAATTATAACATGTCGTAACAGGTAAAACACAAAGACCATTACTAAACTTACTCCAAATATGAGGCCGTTTCGTTACAGTTGGTAAGCACATAGCATTGTGCCCTACCAAAATCATTAGCATCCAGTGTTACTAATTTTGCTGCTCCTAACGGCCGAACTCGTTGGGAGAACACATCCAAGCGCTGGCTCATTTCTACTTCCTCAATGTCAACATTTCTACGTTCACGGTTCCATCTTGTCTCAATCCCCCGAAGATACCTGGAACAGAAGGTCAAGCTCTCCTCAGCTAGGTAACACTCGGCAATAGACCCCTCTGGCTGCGCTTTGTTACGCGTCCACTTCTTATATCTTCCAAGTTCTCTTTTGAACGGATACATCCAACGGTTTTGTACAGGACCGGGAAGCTCGGCCTCCCGAGGTAAATGAAGTGCTAGATGGATCATAACATCAAAAAAAGCTGGCGGAAATATTTTTTCCATTTTGCATAAAATTATTACAATGTTGACTTTCATTTGTTTCAGGATATCAACTTTCAACGTCCGTGCACATAACTGCGTAAAAAAGGTACTCAACTCAGTCAATGTTGTTCGTATTTTCGACGTAGAGAAATTTCGAATTGCAACAGGAAGCAAGCGCTGTAAGAAGACATGACAATCGTGGCTTTTCATACCCGAAATTTTACCAAGAAGCTTGTTCACACATCGACCAATGTTAGATGCATACCCGTCAGGAAATTTAACACCTGACAACCACTCACATAAACTCTTCTTCTCATCTCTTGTCAAAGTGTACTTCACAAGTGGCATCCTATAAGTTTCACCATTTGGCTGCACATGCAATTCTTTACGTATACCCATCAACTGTAAATCTCTTCGTGCCTTGACTGTGTCCTTGGTCTTCCCATCAATATTCATCAACGTACCTAAGATACTTTCACATATATTCTTCTCAATATGCATTACATCTAAATAATGACGTACTTTCAAACTTGACCAGTAAGGCAACTCAAAGAAAATACTTCTCTTCTTCCAATTCAACACAACATCTGTGTACTTTCTCTTTCTCCCGCTTGTTTTTCGAAATTGTAAACCCTCAGCATCCCTTAGCTGTTTCAACAATTGACTTGCAGACAATTCTTCAGGTTCCAATCTATGCTCCTCTGTACCATCGAAGAAATCTCCTCTTTTGCGCCATGGATGCTCTTGAGGAAGCCACCGACGATGACACATGAAGCACACCTTATGCCCATACTTCAAATACCTGAACGATGTATCCTTATTACATACTGGACATGTAAGATTTCCATTTGTAGACCACCCAGATAATTTTCCATATGCGGGAAAATCATTTATAGTCTATAGTAATGTCGCATGCAATTGAAATGTCTCTTTCTTTGATGCATCGTACACGCGTATGCCTTCATTCCATAAATCTTTCAAGTCATCAACCAATAGGCGCAAATATACATCAAGATTCTTTCCGGGATCTGAAGGCCCAGGGATAATAAGGGACAATATCAAATTTAGACTCTTCATACACATCCACGGAGGGAGATTGTACACCGTTAACATTACTGCCCATATGCTATATGTTGTATTCATATTACCATATGGGTTGAAACCATCACTTGCTAAACCAAGCCGCACATTGCGGGAATCACTTGCAAACCACTCATGTCTTTTATCAAACTCTTTCCTTATAATAGAATCGGCAGGGTGTCTGAGAGTATTGTCATCATCTTCTCGACCTTCTTTGTGCCACCGCATTTCCTTGGCCATTTCTTTTGTCATAAACAACCGTTGAAACCTTGATTTTATTGGGAAATACCGTAAGACCTTTTGAGGAATATTACTTTTTTTGCCTTTGTCATCAATCCATCTTGAATTGTTGCACTTTGGGCATACCACTTTGTCTGCATGTTCTTTCCAAAAAAGCACACAACCATTCTTGCATGCATGTATCTTATCGTAACCGAATCCCACGTGTCGCCTAAATTGTATTGCTTCTCTATACGAGCGTGGCAATGTCTCTCCATCTGGGAGGGCCATCTTTATCAAGTCAATCATCATATCAAACGCCTTGTTACTCATGTTGCAGAACGCCTTTATATGAAGCATCTTCAGTACAAAAGCAATTTGTGTAAATTTCTTGCAGCCTGGATAAAGTTCTCGTAAACCATCTTTCCAAAATCGGTAGAAGGAGCTTGTTTGTTCGTGATCATTAGTTGTGGGGCCCTGTGAAGTAGAGGATTCTCCGGTGTTAGCATCAACAAATGTCCCCATACATACATCGTCTAACAATTCTTCAACTGCATCAACCTCCTCCATCATTTCAGTTGTATGTGTGTGCATGTTTGTAGAAGTGTTTACCCTAAAATGATCTTCCCCGTGAAATATCCATCGAGTGTATGGCGGAGTAAATCCATTCATATACAAGTGACCCTTCACCTCGCTAATATGAGAATAATATCGATTTGCACAATCACGGCATGGACACTTTGTCATATCACGTGAATCAACTGATTTAACTGCCATTCCCATGAATTCTTCCACACCTTTTTGAAATCGCTCTGAACATCGAGTACTTTCCCGCATCCAGCTCCTATCCATATTGATGTCCCTATTAGAGGTTATTCGTTACGTACATGTACGCACACAAGGGAATTAGAAGATCAGATTCTTAAGAATTAATAAAATTAAATGGGAGGTCTGTTCTCAAATATTGATGCTAGCTCAATGCCATGTTACCTAACAAAATATTCTAAAAGTGGGTTAGTAGTTTAGAACAAATTTCTATTTGTAATTTATTTACTTGTTTAGCTCAATGACAGTTTTATATTTTTTACCATTGTTGTTAGCTTTGATATTTATTATAGAATGTTGTCTTGCTTCAAGTTTACTGTGCTGCTTTCTTATTGAACTTAAATGGAAAAGACAATACAATCATGTACTATACCAACTTTGATAACATAAGTTGATGTGAACTAGAAAATTAATAACATAATCCTAATATAAGAATAAGACTTAATACTAATAAACAAGTAATAATAAGAGAAGAAGCAAGGTTTAATAGGTTACAAGAGAAGAAGAGAGGTTTAATGCAACCACAAGAGAAGAAGGGAGAGATGCAGTGGGAATACAAGTTTTCAGACGATCACGTGTGCGATCGATCGCACAACCAGAGAGGTTTTACTTGTAGGTGGTGCGATCGATCGCACTATCGTGGGCTTCGACGACGTGAGTGCGATCGATCGCACCACCAGAGAGGTTTTACTTGTAGGTGGTGCGATCGATCGCACTATCGAACTTCGACGACGTGGTGCGATCGATCGCACCACCGAGAGGTTTTACTTGTAGTGAGTGCGATCGATCGCACTATCAGCTATCCCACAAATAAGTTAGTTTATGCTTTACTCCAATCAACACATATCTCTACAAACCCCACATTTATACAGGTAAACAATTAATGACATGGCTATACATAACCGTGTGTGCACCCACCCACCCGTGCATATGAATACATACACATAAAAACATGTAAAAACCACTAATCAAACATTTACTTCTATACGTACATTTTTCCTTCTACCACTATCCAACAATCTGAAGCCAACACTTGTTGAGATTAAGACCCTCTAAATTTTCTACCCTAAAAGTGCTGCAAAGGGTAATATAGCTCTTATTACAAGTTCCTCACAAACTGATGTGGTAGTCCACATGGCACTCTTATATGGACTACCACATTAGTTACTAAATAATTAAATTTAGTTGTGAAATTTTGTTGCTTAATTTTTTCAGTCATGTTGGTACCATGTGGCACTTTGGGTCTACCAAGTTGCTTTTTTTATACATAATTCAATCTTATTAAGAGCGTAAAGGCTACAATCCTAGTACACAAAAAGTATACAAGAGAAACCCCCTACTATAGTAAAAAAGAAGAACAAAACTTCAAAAAATCAAGATAAGTAGAAAATGGCAGACTATTTAACGCCGCCATCCATGTGTAAAGTGATTTGAACAAAGTATTTTTCAGCTCTAACACCTAAGTATCTAGATCTTCAAAGCCCTTTACATTCTGCTCTCTCCAAATACAACATTAAACATAAATGAGCCAACCTCCAAACTTCCAAAACATTATGACTTTCCATTTGTCCCCTCCAACTCACCAACAATTCTCTCATGCTTTCAGGCAAGACCCAAACAATGCCAAACAAAAGGAAAAGCGAACTCTATATTTCTCTTTCTATTTCAAAAATGGAGAAATAATATGATCAATAGATCCCTCACTCTTCTTGCACATACAACACCAATCCACCACCATGGTGTTCCTCTTTCTCAAATTATCCAAAGTCGAGATTTTCCATAAATGCCGCCGTCCACACAAAGAATGTCACTTCTTTTTTTTTTTTGATAAGTATAAAAATTAAAAAATTAAAAAAATTTAAAAGAAGTGACATTCTCCACACAAAGAATGTCACTTTTAAGGGACCCTCAACATACTCAAATACTCTTCCAAGGAAAATGAGAACTTACAAGAATGGATAACACATGATAGAATGACTTCAGTTCAAACTTTCACCTTTTGGTGGTGGTCCAACAAATTCCATCCTCTCCTCCTTGCTCACTCTATTAGAATACACCAGCTCAAAGAAAGAGTATTTGAGTTCCATATGTTATGGAAAAGTATATGTTCCAATGTACATTTCTTTTTCGGAATTGTATATAATCCACCACCCACGCATCCTTACAATGTGCAATACTAAACAAATCCGGATTGGAATTCTCCAAGGGTTGCTCCCCACAGTAGAAGTCATGCCAAAACCTCACCTTGGACCCATCTTCCACCTCAAATCTAACAAATCTAGAGAAAAAAATATCATCTCCTCCTTATATATTTCCACACTCCCACTCCAAATAGCCCCCACAACTTAAAAGCTATCCCAGCCAATAACCTGTTTTTATTTTCTTTTTCAGTTCTGATGATTTGCTAGAGAATAAAACCATAGCCACAAAGACTAAGGCCTCAACATGACTATAGCAAATCTTACTAACTTCCCCTTTTGTTTTTCTAATTAAGTTATTAGGGTTTTTGTGCGATTTCAATTTTGACAATTAAATCTTTAATTTTTTTTATCTACTTTTAAATGTCTCTCTGTCAATATGTCATCCAATTAATTAACCATATGTTACATCAAACTAATCAAATAATACAACATGGCTCTAGAATGTTAAGTTATAGGTAATGTCATAAATTTTATTTTTCATATATCCTCCCCAATTTGCAGTACTATTAATTACCCTGGCCATGAATAGTTAGGGGTGGCAACTTCTTGTGTTTCGAGTTCGGGTTGTGTCAAGGTATGCTTATAAGACTATACGGATCAACCCTAATTTTACACATTTAATTAAACGAGTCAGACTTTTTAATTATAGCTCGCTAAATCCATGTTGAGTTTGTGTCGGGTTTGCAGGTCGTGTCATAAATGAATGACCTTTATGAATGGGGATAATAAACAAAGTTTTAGATGTGTATTTTTCTTATTGCTTGTCTTGCATACTACACACTTTGTTTAAGAATGATCAATTTCTCTCTTCTCTTCCTACATTGTTAATGTTTTGGGTTTGAAGTTTAACAATCTCTAAGAAGGAAAAGAAAAACAAAAGTTTTGTAGTATATCTGTTTGTTCAATGAAATACATAGTTATATTAATGGTCCTCTATTTAATTGTTATCTCTTGGTTTAGAGTAAGTTTCATCTAGTACATGCTTAAATATACTTATGTTTCTCCTCTACCTTGTTTAGATTAGTTAATGTGTGATCCCTTGAACAAAAATCACTGATTTGCAACACATAAATAGCAACCATTACACGAGAAAAAAACGTTGGTGCCACATAATTTACTGCATGTTCACGTTGTTTGTCCTTTAATATAGTGACTTAATTGTGATGCAGGTTCATTGATTCATGATTTTAAACTGATTTGTTTCAATTTGAACAAGTATGCTTAGGATTACTACATTTCTGTCATGCATCATACCAGACATAATTTATCTTAGAACTCTCGAATTTCAAACATAGGTGAATGTTATACTACCTTTCGGCAACATATGAATCATTTCAATTGTAACTTTCATGTGGTTGACCACAAAATGTAAAACTCTCTTGTATAGATGGTATGTGAACTTGTAGCCATTTTAGAGAGATTAAAAAGGAAAAATTCTGTTTGGACCCTTTGATAGATTAGAATTGATGCCGAAAAGAATGATGGAATATATAAGTTGCACTAGTTGGGTTGTTTTGGCATGGGGTTAGCACTTTTAGAAACAATTTAAAATCATATTGTTCTGTGTTTCACCTAGTACCTTACTCTCATTTCAGCTTTGGTTATGTGTAGTTTCTATCTTTTGATGGAATGGTTTGTGAAAAAGAAAAAAAAAAAACAAATTAATAAAAAAACTCTCCAATTTTTTTTAAGTTCTGTATATGCATGCTTGAGATAGTTTTTGCTAATTCTTATTCCTCTAAACTATTGATAAATATGAATATTTTTTTCTTTATTTTTCTGTATCTCACATTTTAAGTTAGCCTTTTTACTCTTATTTGTACTTTGTACCAATAAAGGGCTATACTCTACAGGTTAGTAAATTTGCCATCAAGAAATCAATTGGATTTTCTCCAGAGACAGTATTGACAACAAAATGAAGAGCAAAATTGAATAAATTTACACCCAACACAAGCTTGAAATGATCAAATATTAGCCTCCTACTATGTTTGAAAATATCCCAATACTAAAAATCACAGGAAACAGTATAGAAACCACAAAAATCAACCATTTTAGATGCAAAACTGCAACCCATGAACAGCAGATGCAACATAGAAAGAGAAGAAGAGATGAGAAACTCATTAAAGGTTTTCAAGGGTTAGGAAAAACTCATACCGGAGAGAAAGCTACAGGAGAGGATTAAGTGCGCCGGAGTGAGAGCTGGCAGAGAGAGGTGTGCCGGAAAGAGAGCTGCTGGAGAGAGAACCTTGCGCTGGAGTACTGAGTGAGAGAGAGCGATCGAGAGAGAGAGAGTGAGAGTGAGAGTGAGAGTACTGAATCCTGATATTAGCTGCAGCTCATGTACGTGGTATTTCCTCCGAAAATTTGAGCACCCGCCAGTTTTTACCAGATGGCGGCAAATTATTTGGTGTAGCTCAATTAGTGGCTATTTGTGGCATTTTTCTTAAAAAAAAAGAAATTGAGAAAAATATAAAAAAAAAGGATCCAAAATAAATGAGAAAAATATAAAAAAACATGAAGCAAGTTGTAATTTATTTTTTGAAAAAAATTTCGTTTTTTTTTTCAATTATTTTATTATTTATTTGTTAAAATAATAGGGGTATTATATGAATATTAAAAATAAGTGGCATTTTTATACAATTTGGTTGTTCGGGAGGCTACTTTAGTATCTTTTTATAATTTTCCAAAAAAAAAAATTATACTACCAATTTTTTAATTTTTATTTATTTATTTATTTGTAATTTTTCTCTTATAATATGTTTTATTATTATAATATTAACTAAAAATTTCCGTTTATAAAATTTTTATGATAAAGATCATTAAGTTGATATTTCTTTTATAATTAGTTATAAAATAATACGAAGAGAAACCCTAAGCCTTGTGAAAACCTAAGCCCCCTTCCAGAGCGCCACCGCCTCAGGGGAGGAGGGATGCCCATTGCCTGCATCCCTCCTCCCTTCCTTGCTTCCCGATTTTTGTTTTAGGTTTGTTTCTGTCTTTGGTGTTTTCTGTTCTGTTGTGCTTGTGTTTTCTCTCGGTGGGTACTGCTTTTGGGGGTTTTCACTCAAACTCTCCCCCTCCCTATTTGTTTGTGTGTGCCGCCGATCTCCTCCGCGCTCGCTTTGCTGCTCACCGCTCGCTGTCGGGTCTTTTCACGCGCCCCTCCCGCGCCAAACTTTTTGTGCCACCTTCCGCGGCGGTTTCCGGCCAGCTTGCGATCGGCCTCCTCCAGCTGTTGTCACCCGCTTTGAGTGTTTTTCGCATTTATTTTCCTGTTTTGTTGTTTTTCTGTTTTGTATTTCCTTTAAGTTCCCCTACATTTGATTTTATTTATTGTAATTGCTTTTCCTGCATTAGTTTTATTATTCCCTTTATTTCCCTGTATGGTTTTATTTATGCTTGTAATAAGGCTTACTGGTTCAAACCTTTGGGTTGTGGATGTGAAATTTATCCTGGCTTTCAAGTCAAGGAGGATGAGTATCGGCTTGTGGGTTTTGCTCTCAAGGCTGGAGAATAAGTATCGGCTTGGGGGTTTTGCTCTCAAGGCCGAGAAATAAGTATTGGCTTGGAGGTTTTGCTCTTAAGGCCGAGGAAGCGCTACCTATGCATTAGATGGTGTTTGTTTGATGCAAATCTGAGTTTTCAACCTGATATTTAGTCATAGGTTAGCGGATGCTGTGTTTTGGTTGATTTGGTCTGTTGTTGATGACTGTATCTTTAGCTTCGGCTATGATTTACTTCAGAATTTTTTGTTCTGTTTGTAAGAGCTTTAGGCTCACAACTTTTATTAATGAATGAGTATGATATGTTTCAAAAAAAAAAAGTTATAAAATAATACAGAATCCAAAGATAATATAAGATCAATATAACTAAGGCACTAAGATAATATAAAAAGCTAATAGTTCAATTGAATGTTGGATTGAACCTTCAATTGAATGTTCGATTGAACCTTCAATTGTATCTAGTTTGATCTATCAATTAATCATACCACAGTCAATGGAACTAATTTATTAGGATCGCTCGGATGTTTGATCGAACATTTAATCCTATCATGATCAATCGAACTAATTCAGTACGATCGATCGGACATTTGATTCTATCATGATCAATCGAACTAATTCATTACGATCGATCAAATGTTTGATCGAATGATTGATCCTATCGTGATCAATCGAACTAATCTATTAGGATCGATCAGATGTTTGATTGATCATTTAATCATATCACGATCAAAGAACTAATTCATTATGATCAATCGGATGTTTGATCGAACATTTGATCCCATTACGATCGATCAGACTAATATGTAATAGTATCGATCGGAATTGATTTTATCAAATGTTTGATTGAACCTTCAATCATGTCAAGTTGTATTGATTGTATCCCGATCAATTTAAATAATGCACTAATATAATATAAAATGCTTAGACTTCAATTCAATGTTAGATCGAACATTTAATTTGTTTGAATTTTGTTCGATCATTTGATCTTATCACGATCGATCGATCGAATGCACTAGGTAGGACCAATCGAATATTTGATCAAACCTTCAATTTCAATTCTTTCAATCATTTGATCTTATCACGATCAATCCAACTAATTCATTATGATTGATCAGATATTCGATCAAACCTTCAATTTCAATTGTTTCAATCATTTGATCTTATCACGATCAATCGAACTAATTCATTATGATTGATCGGATATTCGATCAAACCTTCAATTTAATTGTTTCAAGTTTCATCGATCATTTGATCCTATCATGATCGATTGAACAAATGTACTATGATCAAACGGATGTTTGAATGAACCTTTAATTTCAATTGTTTCAATTTTGATTGTCACTTGATCCTATCATTTCATTGTATCACTATCAAAGTTGTTGTACATTATGCAATAAAAATTAAAATAAAATTAAAATAAAAAATTTATATATATATATATATATATATATATATATATTTATATATATATATATATATATATATATATATATATATATATAATTTACATTTTGCCTCTCTTTTAACATTACATTCTTTTGATCGATCGCACCCATGGTGCGATCGATCGCAATGAATGTAAACTCACTTCCCATATGCTGGCCGAGTGCGATCGATCGTACTCGGCCAGCACATCACGTGACCTATTTTAGGTCACTTTCCCCCCACACCCACATATTTTTCTTCTCCAAGCAGGACCCACCTCCGGCACTCCTCCACCGTTTTTCACCACTCCTCCACTCCTCCACCGTTTTTCACCACCTCTACCACACAGCCACCTCACGGTTCTCTTCTCCGGCAACCATATCAGGCATTTTTCACCACCTCTAATTTACACCCCATTCCCCATTCCCATCAACACCCCAACCCCGATTACTTCCCCAACATTTTTTTTTTCTCATATTTCTGCAATTGTGGATGTTCATCCACCCACATTGCTTTGTTGTGGTTGGATTTTGCTGTTTTTACAGGGGGTTTTGAGCGGAGTTGCTTTGTTCTTCAATTTTGGCTATCTCTAGTGCACACCAAGTGTTTGTCAAAAGTCCCCAATCAACCTCATCATGCCAAGAGCTTGAGCTTCGTCCTCCCGAGGGTCCAATACCCGAGCCATTTGTCCCCCGCCCACTTTTGAGGAGCGGGAGCTGCTATTTGAGACCACCTTCGCCATTCGCGAAGACTTTCAAAATCTTGAGGCGACTCAATGGGCGGTCGCCGAGTTCAAGCGACGGGGGCTCAACAAGCTTTTCAAGCCGGTCACCACCACTACCTACAGAAAATTGGTGATCGAGTTCTATGCCAACCTGTCGCATGACTGCAACAACGTGGCGGCCCTCTCTTCCAAAGTGAAAGGCAAAGCTATTGACGTAACACGGGCCGACATTGCTGCTGCCCTTCAATGCAATCATGAGCACCCTCCAGAAGCCGCACAACTTGCTGAGCAACCGGCCAGATTCTACGTGGCGGAAATCATTGAGGACATGTGCGATGGGCAATATGCCGATTCCCATCATAATGCCGGCAGCCGATCGAAGCTACCTCAACGGCTTCGGTTTATGGACTCCATATTACACCGTAATGCTTTTCCCTTGGGGCACAAATCTCAGAGGTGGGATCAATTTCTTCAAACACTCTACGCCTTCCATAAAGATGCTTGGTACTCCATTCCCGACATAATTTGGAACCAAATTCAGAAATTTTGGAATGGGTTGGACGTTGGAGGAGCGGAGTCCACACATTCATGGGGGTTGCCTTTCCCATACTTAATCTCGTACATCCTCCGGAAGAAAGGCATCAAGGGTACCGCAGCTGATGAGCCAGTCACTACTACTCCCATATTTGGCATTCGCCAATGGAACAAGAGCTTGTCCCACATGCCCCGGGGACCAGCATCTGGTGCGGAAGAGAGTGAGGCCGAGCCGATGGTCGAAGATGAACCTGAAGTTGAGCTAGAGGCATCTGAGGAGGAGGAACAAAACCGCTCACTTATTGAAGAAATAGCGGGCCTTCGGAGAGAGTTGGCTGGCCAAAGAAAGGAGGCATCCAAAACTTTCAAATTGATGGACAAACGCCTAGGCGCCTTAGAAGAATTGATGCAGTCCATTCTCACCCTGTTGCCACCGCCATCTGCAAGAGCATCATCTTCTGGACAGCAGTGAGCAGGGACCACCGTCTAGCTGAAGACGTTAAACTTAGCGCTCATGGGAGGCACCCCATAGTTTACCCTTTTTATTTTGTTTAGTATGTTTTAAGTTAATCTTTTTATTTGTCTTTAGTTTTGTTTCTTTTTATTTGTCTTTAGTTTTGTTTCAATATATTCATCATATCATATATATACACTATTAGATATGTAAAATTTAATATGAATTATGAAATGGGAATTAAGAATTAAGTTTTCATTCGGGGAATTAAATCCCATTTGGTTAGGAATCATTTGGGGAATCCACTTAAAACTGAAGTCTTCAAATTAGTCCGAATGAAAACTTTATCCTCCAAATGAAACTCCTAACCAAATGGCAAATATATACAAATGAAAATCTTTCTTTAGGAGGATGGAATTGAAATAGAAGAATTTTTCCTTTTTTTTTTTTAAAAAAAAACATGTATATATATTGAAACAACTGTACATCTGGAATATTAAGTGAAAAGGAGAGCTTTACTTTTATGGTTAAAATTTTATTTTGTTATATTTAATGGTGCATATTGTGTCACTTTATTTGAAAATTTTAAACAATGCAGTGATATCTACACAATTTTAGTGGATGCTATTGGGCATCAAATTTTTATTTTTATTTTATTTTTATTCTCCTACCTACTCTTTGTCGACCCTAATAAACACTCTTCAGATTGGTAATGAATTTTATTTATTTTTCTTTTTTTTTTTTTAATTCCTCTAAGTAGTCTTTAGGGTCGACTTTCAGAGTCGACCCTAATGATCACTCTTCAGCGTCCACTTTTAGTGGACGCTATTGGTGATTAATATTAATTTTTTTTAAAAAAAAAATTTCTCTACACACTCTTTAGGGTCCACTTTGTCGACCCTAATACTTAAGCATTAGGGTCGACTTTCAGAGTCGACCCTAATGATCACTCTTCAGTGTCCACTAAAAGTGGACGCTATTGGTGATTAATATTATTTTTTTTCATTCCTCTACACACTCTTTAGGGTCGACAAAGTCGTCCCTAATACTTAAGCATTAGGGTCGACTTTTAGAGTCGACCCTAATGATCACTCTTCAACGTCCACCAAGAGTGGACGCTATTGGTAATGAATTTTATTTATTTTTATTTTTTTTCATTCCTATACACACTCTTTAGGGTCGACTTTGTCGACCCTAATAATTAAGCATTAGGGTCGACTTTCAGAGTCGACCCTAACGATCACTATTGGTGATTAATATTATTTTTTTTTATTCTTTTTAATTCCTCTACACACTCTTTAGGGTCGACAAAGTCGACCCTAACACTTAAGCATTAGGGTCGACTTTCAGAGTCGACCCTAATGATCACTCTTCAGTGTCCACTAAAGTGGACGCTATTGGTGATTAATATTATTTTTTTTTTTTTTTATTAATTCCTCTGCACACTCTTTAGGGTCGACAAAGTCGTCCCTAATACTTAAGCATTAGGGTCGACTTTTAGAGTCGACCCTAATGATCACTCTTCAGCGTCCACTAAGAGTGGACGCTATTGGTAATGAATTTTATTTATTTATTTATTTTTTATTCCTATACACACTCTTTGGGGTTGACTTTGTTGACCCTAATACTTAAGCATTAGGGTCGACTTTCAGAGTCGACCCTAATGATCACTCTTCAGCGTCCACTATTGGTGATTAATATTATTATTATTATTATTATTTTTAATTCCTCTACACACTCTTTAGGGTCGACAAAGTCGACCCTAATACTTAAGCATTAGGGTCGACTTTCAGAGTCAACCCAAATGATCACTCTTCAGCGTCCACTAAAAGTGGACGCTATTGGTGATTAATATTATTTTTTTTATTATTTTTTTTAATTCCTCTGCACAGTCTTTAGGGTCGACTTTTAGAGTCGACCCTAATGATCACTCTTCAGCATCCACTAAAAGTGGACGCTATTGGTGATTAATATTATTTTTTTTAATTTTTTTTAATTCCTCTGCACACTCTTTAGGGTTGACAAAGTCGTCCCTAATACTTAAGCATTAGGGTCGACTTTTAGAGTCGACCCTAATGATCACTCTTCAACGTCCACCAAGAGTGGACGCTATTGGTAATGAATTTTATTTATTTATTTATTTTTTCATTCCTATACACACTCTTTAGGGTCGACTTTGTCGACCCTAATAATTAAGCATTAGGGTCGACTTTCAGAGTCGACCCTAACGATCACTCTTCAGCGTCCACTAAAAGTGGACGCTATTGGTGATTAATATTATTTTTTTTTATTCTTTTTAATTCCTCTACACACTCTTTAGGGTCGACAAAGTCGACCCTAACACTTAAGCATTAGGGTCGACTTTCAGAGTCGACCCTAATGATCACTCTTCAGCGTCCACTAAAAGTGGACGCTATTGGTGATTAATATTATTTTTTTTTATTTTTTTTAATTCCTCTGCACACTCTTTAGGGTCGACAAAGTCGTCCCTAATATAAGCATTAGGTCGACTTTTAGAGTCGACCCTAATGATCACTCTTCAGCGTCCACTAAGAGTGGGCGCTATTAATAATAATTTTATTTATTTATTTATTTTTTATTCCTATACACACTCTTTGGGGTTGACTTTGTTGACCCTAATACTTAAGCATTAGGGTCGACTTTCAGAGTCGACCCTAATGATCACTCTTCAGCGTCCACTATTGGTGATTAATATTATTATTATTATTATTATTTTTAATTCCTCTACACACTCTTTAGGGTCGACAAAGTCGACCCTAATACTTAAGCATTAGGGTCGACTTTCAGAGTCAACCCAAATGATCACTCTTCAGCGTCCACTAAAAGTGGACGCTATTGGTGATTAATATTATTTTTTTTATTATTTTTTTTAATTCCTCTGCACAGTCTTTAGGGTCGACTTTTAGAGTCGACCCTAATGATCACTCTTCAGCATCCACTAAAAGTGGACGCTATTGGTGATTAATATTATTTTTTTTAATTTTTTTTAATTCCTCTGCACACTCTTTAGGGTTGACAAAGTCGTCCCTAATACTTAAGCATTAGGTCGACTTTTAGAGTCGAATTCTAATGATCACTCTTCAACGCCCACCAAGAGTGGACGCTATTGGTAATGAATTTTATTTATTTATTTATTTTTTCATTCCTATACACACTCTTTAGGGTCGACTTTGTCGAATTTAATAATAAGCATTAGGTCGACTTTCGAGTCGACCTAACGATCACTCTTCAGCGTCCACTAAAAGTGGACGCTATTGGTGATTAATATTATTTTTTTTTATTCTTTTTAATTCCTCTACACACTCTTTAGGGTCGACAAAGTCGACCCTAACACTTAAGCATTAGGGTCGACTTTCAGAGTCGACCCTAATGATCACTCTTCAGCGTCCACTAAAAGTGGACGCTATTGGTGATTAATATTATTTTTTTTTTTTTTTAATTCCTCTGCACACTCTTTAGGGTCGACAAAGTCGTCCCTAATACTTAAGCATTAGGGTCGACTTTTAGAGTCGACCCTAATGATCACTCTTCAGCGTCCACTAAGAGTGGACGCTATTGGTAATGAATTTTATTTATTTATTTATTTTTTATTCCTATACACACTCTTTGGGGTTGACTTTGTTGACCCTAATACTTAAGCATTAGGGTCGACTTTCAGAGTCGACCCTAATGATCACTCTTCAGCGTCCACTATTGGTGATTAATATTATTATTATTATTTTTTTTTTTAATTCCTCTACACACTCTTTTGTCGACCCTAATACTTAAGCATTAGGGTCGACTTTCAGAGTCAACCCTAATGATCACTCTTCAGCGTCCACTAAAAGTGGACGCTATTGGTGATTAATATTATTTTTTTTATTATTTTTTGTAATTCCTCTGCACAGTCTTTAGGGTCGACTCCTAATGATCACTCTTCAGCATCCACTAAAAGTGGACGCTATTGGTGATCAATATTATTTTTTTTTTTTTTTAATTCCTCTGCACACTCTTTAGGGTCGACAAAGTCGACCCTAATACTTAAGCATTAGGGTCGACTTTCAGAGTCGACCCTAATGATCACTCTTCAGCGTCCACTAAAAGTGGACGCTATTGGTGATTAATATTATTTTTTTATTTTTTTAATTCCTCTGCACACTCTTTAGGGTCGACAAAGTCGTCCCTAATACTTAAGCATTAGGGTCGACTTGGAGAGTCGACCCTAATGATCACTCTTCAGCGTCCACTAAGAGTGGACGCTATTGGTAGTGAATTTTATTTATTTATTTATTTTTTTATTCCTATACACACTCTTTAGGGTTGACTTTGTTGACCCTAATACTTAAGCATTAGGGTCGACTTTCAGAGTCGACCCTAATGATCACTCTTCAGCGTCCACTAAAAGTGGACGCTATTGGTGATTAATATTATTATTATTATTTTTTTTTTAATTCCTCTGCACACTCTTTAGGGTCAACAAAGTCGTCCCTAATACTTAAGCATTAGGGTCGACTTTCAGAGTCGACCCTAACGATCACTCTTCAGCGTCCACTAAAAGTGGACGCTATTGGTGATTAATATTATTTTTTTTTATTCTTTTTAATTCCTCTACACACTCTTTAGGGTCGACAAAGTCGACCCTAACACTTAAGCATTAGGGTCGACTTTCAGAGTCGACCCTAATGATCACTCTTCAGCGTCCACTAAAAGTGGACGCTATTGGTGATTAATATTATTTTTTTTTATTTTTTTTAATTCCTCTGCACACTCTTTAGGGTCGACAAAGTCGTCCCTAATACTTAAGCATTAGGGTCGACTTTTAGAGTCGACCCTAATGATCACTCTTCAGCGTCCACTAAGAGTGGACGCTATTGGTAGTGAATTTTATTTATTTATTTATTTTTTTATTCCTATACACACTCTTTAGGGTTGACTTTGTTGACCCTAATACTTAAGCATTAGGGTCGACCCTAATGATCACTCTTCAGCGTCCACTAAAAGTGGACGCTATTGGTGATTAATATTATTATTATTATTTTTTTTTTAATTCCTCTGCACACTCTTTAGGGTCAACAAAGTCGTCCCTAATACTTAAGCATTAGGGTCGACTTTCAGAGTCGACCCTAACGATCACTCTTCAGCGTCCACTAAAAGTGGGCGCTATTGGTGATTAATATTATTTTTTTATTCTTTTAATTCCTCTACACACTCTTTAGGGTTGACAAAGTCGACCTAACACTAACATTAGGTCGACTTTGAGTCGACCCTAATGATCACTCTTCAGCGTCCACTAAAAGTGGACGCTATTGGTGATTAATATTATTTTTTTTTATTTTTTTTAATTCCTCTGCACACTCTTTAGGGTCGACAAAGTCGTCCCTAATACTTAAGCATTAGGGTCGACTTTTAGAGTCGACCCTAATGATCACTCTTCAGCGTCCACTAAGAGTGGACGCTATTGGTAATGAATTTTATTTATTTATTTATTTTTTATTCCTATACACACTCTTTGGGGTTGACTTTGTTGACCCTAATACTTAAGCATTAGGGTCGACTTTCAGAGTCGACCCTAATGATCACTCTTCAGCGTCCACTATTGGTGATTAATATTATTATTATTATTTTTTTTTTTTAATTCCTCTACACACTCTTTTGTCGACCCTAATACTTAAGCATTAGGGTCGACTTTCAGAGTCAACCTAATGATCACTCTTGACGTCCACTAAAAGTGGGCGCTATTGGTGATTAATATTATTTTTATTATTTTTGTAATTCCTCCGCATGCCTCTTTAGGTCGACTCTAATGATCACTCTTGACATCCACTAAAAGTGGGCGCTATTGGTGATCAATATTATTTTTATTTTTTTAATTCCTCTGCACACTCTTTAGGGTCGACAAAGTCGACCTAATATAAGCATTAGGGTCGACTTTGAGTCGACCCTAATGATCACTCTTCGTCCACTAAAAGTGGGCGCTATTGTGATTAATATTATTTTTTTATTTTTTTAATTCCTCTGCACACTCTTTAGGGTCGACAAAGTCGTCCCTAATATAAGCATTAGGTCGACTTTTAGAGTCGACCCTAATGATCACTCTTCAGCGTCCACTAAGAGTGGGCGCTATTGGTAGTAATTTTATTTATTTATTTATTTTTATTCCTATACACACTCTTTAGGGTTGACTTTGTTGACCTAATACTTAACATTAGGTCGACTTTGAGTCGACCCTAATGATCACTCTTCAGCGTCCACTAAAAGTGGACGCTATTGGTGATTAATATTATTATTATTATTTTTATTTTTTAATTCCTCTGCACACTCTTTAGGGTCAACAAAGTCGTCCCTAATACTTAAGCATTAGGGTCGACTTTCAGAGTCGACCCTAATAATCACTCTTTAGCGTCCACTAAAAGTGGCCGCTATTGGTGATTAATATTATTTATTTTTTTATTTTTTTAATTCCTCTGCACACTCTTTAGGGTCGACAAAGTCATCCCTAATACTTAAGCATTAGGGTCAACTTTTAGAGTCGACCCTAATGATCACTCTTCAGCGTCCACTAAGAGTGGACGCTATTGGTAATGAATTTTATTTATTTTTTTTTTTATTCCTATACACACTCTTTAGGGTTGACTTTGTTGACCCTAATACTTAAGCATTAGGGTCGACCCTAATGATCACTCTTCAGCGTGCACTAAAAGTGGACGCTATTGGTGATTAATATTATTTTTTTTTTTTTTTTTAATTCCTCTGCACACTCTTTAGGGTCGACAAAGTCGTCCCTAATACTGAAGCATTAGGGTCGACTTTTAGAGTCGACCCTAATGATCACTCTTCAGCGTCCACTAAGAGTGGACGCTATTGGTAATGAATTTTATTTATTTTTTTATTTTTTTATTCCTATACACACTCTTTAGGGTTGACTTTGTTGACCCTAATACTTAAGCATTAGGGTCGACTTTCAGAGTCGACCCTAATAATCACTCTTCAGCGTCCACTTTTAGTGGACGCTATTGGTGATTAATATTATTATTATTATTATTATTTTTTTAATTCCTCTACACACTCTTTAGGGTCGACAAAGTCGACCCTAATACTTAAGCAATAGGGTCGACTTTTAGAGTCAACCCTAATGATCACTCTTCAGCGTCCACTAAAAGTGGACGCTATTGGTGATTAATATTATTTTTTTTATTATTTTTTTTAATTCCTCTGCACAGTCTTTAGGGTCGACTTTTAGAGTCAACCCTAATGATCACTCTTCAGCGTCCACTAAGAGTGGACGCTATTGGTAATGAATTTTAATTATTTTTATTTTTTTTAATTCCTATATATTACATTATTCATGGCCCATAAGATATTTTCACAAATGTAAAGTTCACATAAATTATAAAATATATTTCATGTGAGTTGTAACCATGCATATTTGTATTTGAAAATAGTTATGGTTATGCATAAATTATAATAACAAGTAATTGTGTGAGTTTTAGTTACATTGGTCGTGCACATCCTTTGATCAACCTCCTTGGTATTCAATATCCTCAAAATCTATGAAAGGATATCATTTCAGTCCCTAATCTAGACTAAAATACCCTTAAATCTAAACTAGGGGCAAATGGTCATTCTGTTTGTTGACCATTCGGTTATCAGGACAATTGTTCGCAAGCAATTGTCTATGGACGATCGTTCGACAACCTTGGCAAACATTCTTTGGTTTGGCATAACCTCCATTCGGCAAAACAGTCTAAACTTAACTCACCCAAACACGATCTAAAGACACTAACCACGATCCTAAACCATAATAACACTTCCATCCACAATAAAATACATCCAAAATCAGCAACTTACTAACGTATCATTTAACTCAAATTAAAGTTTTAACACAACCCTACAAACATTGACCTATAACCTAGATCTACAAGATAGAGTTGTTTAAACTATGGAAACAATACTAACACAAGTGAACCATGGTGATAACATTAAACTAAACAAGTTTAAGGCTAGGATATTAGCTCTTAAAGAAGATAAGACCACAATAACCTCCTTCTCTCTCCCAAACCTCCACTCTCACTAACTCTATGATTTTGGTGACCGAAGGAAAATGAAAATGAGAGCTAAGGGTCGTAAATAGGCTAGGAAGGATGAGAATATGATGTATTTATAGACCTTACGGTTGCAAAATATAGCTCAGGTGTCCATCTTAAAAAAAAAAAACCCTACTGTAGGCTTTGAACATTCGTCCCCCACTTTGAACGTTCACATCAAAATTCAAACGTTCACCAACGATCGTTTGAGGGAACCTTCGAACGTTCTCAAATATAGAAAATTCTTAAAAGTTCAAGATCTCACACTTTACCAACTAAGAATCAATCAAAACATCTTTAAGCTATAATTAAAGTGGTCTTAACCCTAATTAATGTTTGGGGTATTACAATAAATATATACGAGTCAAGCCTAATAACGAGTCGAGCCGTATATGAGCTCGTTCATGAATGTTAACTAAGTCGAGCCGAGTTTATACTAGTATTTATCGTTTAATAATCGAGACTAGTTTCATTTTCACGAATGACCTGTTCAATAATTAAGTCGAACTCAAGCCGAGCCCAAATATGTTCATTAGTAGCTCTGTTCATTTAACAGCCCTATATGGGACAATACCCATGAGAAGAAACATATTAATAGAAAAATTAATATCTTGAGCCTACATAATTATCCATTATAAGAACTCAGACAAATTTTCTGTTTAGTGTTAACATAAACTGTCAATATATTTGTTACTCAGATCTGAATTAATCAATATGGTATTCTCAAAAATGAAGAGGCTGAGGTAAGAGAGAAAACTGATCACTATTGAGCTGTAGAACTGCATGTTTAGCCTATATAGATCTCCCTATAGAACCAAAATTTTACTTCATCTTGAAAGACTAGGGATTAATTGTCCTTTTTTCCTAATGTAGTACATATTTTCAAAGAGATTAAAGTCTCAATATAATGAAAGTATGATGATTTTCACTTTATATACCGGCTCAGGAAAAAAATAAAAAAAATACACCTTGCGCGGCATTTAATGCGTTACGTTATCTTTGCTTTTTTTCTTTAATAAAACTTTCAATAGCATCTCTTGTTATAATCTTGTTAAAATAATGTATAGAATCAATATTTCGTTTTACCAAATGATCTCTAAAATACATTATTTTCCTAATCTTAGGGCACAAAGGGATATATAACAATGATTTGATGGGGACATTTGCCCATCAATTAGTTGAACGGCTCTGGAACATGGTTAATGAAGTGCCAAGGGAACATTTTTCAGCAAAAATGGTTCATGATCATATGACTTTACTTGTTGAAGCTGCAAAAGTAGGAAATATTGAATTTCTAATTATACTTGTACGCTCTTATCCCGATCTCTTATGGCAAGTAGATGAAGATCACGGGAGTTTATTTCATGTTGCTATTTCATATCGGCAAGGGAGTGTATTCAATCTAATAGATGAGATTGGTGGCATGAAGGAAAATTTTACAACCTATAACATTGCTAGAGGTAATAACAACATGCTGCACTTTACAGGAAAATTGGCTCCTTTCGATCTATTAAATTCCCTATCAATAGTAGCCCTTCAAATGCAAAAGGAACTGTTGTGGTCTAAGGTGAGTGTTCATATTAATCATTTTTTTTTTTTTTTTTTTTGGTGTATGTATTTTTACCTGTTCATTTATACCTCAATTACTGTAGAAGATAAAAATGATTGTGCCCCCTTCATATGTAAACATGAGGAATACAAATGGTGAAACACCTATGGATATATTTAAAAGGGAACATGAAGATTTGCATAAAGAAGCGGAAAGGCGGATTAAGGAAACAGCAAATTACTGCATGCTTGTGGCAACATTAATTGCTACTGTAGTTTTTGCTGCAGCTTTCACTGTACCAGGTGGCAACGATCAAACATCAGGAAAGCCTATTTTTTTGAAAAAAAATTGGTTTACCATATTTTTCATATCAGATGCTATAGCATTGATCTCCTCTTCAACTTCCATGCTAGTTTTCTTGTCGCTTCTCACACTACCTTACAGAGAGGCAGATTTTTTGAAGTCAATACCGTCAAGGTTGTTGTTTGGACTTGCTGCACTCTTTATCTCGATAGTAGGCATGGTAGCAGCCTTCAGTGCAGCCTGCTTTTTGGTATATTACAGCAAAACAACATGGGCTCCTATTGTTATAGCTGCTTTGGCTACTATCCCAATAACTCTTTCTGTTTGAGCACATTTTCAACTTTGGGTTGAGACAATCAACTCAACAGGCTGGGCTAGATTTCTTTTTTGTCCAAGTAAACGTAGAGTTTTCTAGTGGAAGCTGCTGATTGGGCAATTGACCAATAGAAAATTGGAAATTAAAGTCAAACAAAAAGGAACAAAAGTTGTCAGAGGTGATCAAGGGATTTTGAGAAGGGGAAGGCCTGGGAAAGAATAGAGAAAATCAAGACTTTTATTTATTAATACTCATTTGATTATTTCCATAAAGGACTTTTCCTTTGGTTTAATATATATATATATATATTTATTTATTTATTTCGCATTGTATTTTCCTTTCTAAACCCAGAGTCTGGTTGATTGTAGTGATAAACTTTCATTTAGTAAGTGCTTTCACTTGATAGTCAAGCTTTTAACAATGAGCCGAGCCGGGTATTAGCAAATTCAATTTGGCTCATTTAAGAAAAAATTCAATCGAGCCAACCTCGACCTGTCTCGAGTTCAAGCTGAAAAGCCTTGGCTCAAGATCGACCTGTCTCGAGTTCGAGCTGAAAAGCCTTGGCTCAAGATCGGCTCACTAGGATAATCTAGTGTCTAAGATTGAGCTTGGGACCGATAAAACTCTACTTTCGAGCCGAGCCATCGAGTAGCTTGGCTCAGCTTGCACTTGAAGAAAAGACTTATGCCAGCTCAAGCTTAGCTGTTAACTGGGCTTTAAATTTTGTTTTAATAAATCAATTTTACTTACATAATTGATTTATTCTCACCATTTGAAATTTCAAATGGAGGAGAACTAAGGACATTTTAGTGATTTATTCACTACCCATTAGTTGGCAAACACTTAGATAACAGTATTGGGGCATTCAATTTATAGAAGTGAGAAGTTAGAGTGTTGGCTTCTCGTTTTCGATGTGGGACAAGGACAGGTAAACGGCTGGGAGCCTGGGTCTGCGGAAGATCGTGCTAGAAGGTGACCCGCTGGAGCTGGAGGTCGTTAATGTTCTTAGGCATGAAGGTAGCTGGCTGGGGAGCTATGAACACGTGAAGCGAGATGCAAAACAGATGCTGAGTCAATGCTTGGAATGGATAGTCAATCATGTTTACAGTCAAGGAAATGGTGTGGCTCATTTCCACCTTGTATTTGGGACCTTGTAGTCCTGAGCAAGACTCAATGTAAGCAATGAAATGTATTTTTCCCTAAAAAAAAAAATCAATAATGCAATCATATTATGCTTAATTGAGGTAGCCAAGGACTTAAAACTTCTTAAATAAAATGGGCAAGTGATTGAGATGTGGAGATACGAAAATAAAATGGCCATTTTATTTTCATAATGGCCACCAAATATAAATAAAATAACTGACCCATGGCCATTACGAAAATAAAATGTTTAATTATAATTTATTAATGAAAGTCATATATTTTCTTGACCGTATATTCGGATCTATATTTTCTCATTTAATAAAGGATGTTGGATTAATAAGCTCATGGTATCATGTGAACACCATATAACTCTCACATTGAAATGAATTACAGTTGTATTACATTTATCAAATCCAACAGCTCTGATTAAATCAAATTAAATCGGACGGCTATGATTCAAATGTCTCAAATTTCAAAAATTCAAATAATCAGAATAATTTAGAATGGGTAATTTCAGCTATTAAATAGTTCATAAACATAGTTACATTACTGTCATTATATATTAAATTTATAATTTATAATTAATATATCATACATCAATACATCATATATGTAATAATTTATAATGAATTTTGTATATAATGTTACATGTTTTTAACTTTGTAATAATTTCAAATCATATTGATTCATATTTGATATATCATAGATGTAATAATTAACATGTTAAATTGTTACAATTAAATAACAAATGTTACAAAACTACATTCCTGTGATATAATTGTTACATAAAAATTATATGGGTCAATGTTATTGTTATATTATATGATCCTGTATTCCTATGATCACGATTCATGGCATACGTTCTAAATTCAAATTGTTAAGTTTTTACTTGCAAATTGTGATTATAATTTATAAGAAACACTTCAATTGTGATTATAAGTAATATATTATTGAATCAAATTCCCACTTAATTTGATATTATATGAATCACATTGTCATTGTACATGAATATAAGTACGTATTTGAATTGTCCTTATTATATGATATATTTATGTATGTTATACTTTCTACTTATAACTTATTAACTTAACTATAATTAATATACACTAACATAATAACATATTAACTAACTACTTGCTATGTTTATAATTTATAATGTACATAAAATATTATGTAACTTAAACCATAAATCTTTAATTGTCTTTACTGAGTTACTTATTAACTAGTAATTATATGTACATATGGCGACATAGTAGTTAACAACTTAACCATATGTCAACATAATATTTCATATTAACTACTATTTATGTAACTTGAGTTAATTAACTTTGTTTTTTTTTTTTTTTTTTTTTTTTGAAAATAGTTAACTTACTTAGTAATGCTTACTTCAAAAAAAAACCTTACTTAGTAATACTAAGTTAGTATATATTAACTAACAAGTATGTATAACATATATACAAATTTTAAGTCACATTTTTTTTTGTCAAAATAACTTATAGTTAATTATACTCAGTTAGTAATTTAATATATGCTAACTTAGTTAATAAGTTAGTTTATTAACTAACTAGTTAGTAGTTAGTATGCTAATACTAACATATAACACATATATACATAGTTAAATTTATATAACTATTTTTTGTAATATATTTTGTGTGTGTATATAGATGTATATAAAAGATCTATTAATGAGCAAACGAGTTGGGCTAATGAGCCGGGCAAGCCGGACGAGCTCGAGTTAAACGAGTTGAACTCACGAGCCCCCGTCGAGCTTAATCGAGCGAGTTTCAACAATAACGAGCGAGCTTGTACAGTGTTGAGCTTGAGTTCGGGTCGAGCTTAGCCAAGAGGGTAGCGAGCGAGCTGTCGAGTGTGTCGGCTCATTTACAGCCCTACTCATGGGTGAGTGTCCCTTAATTACGGACTGTCTCATGTAAGATTTTTCTTTTTGCATGTTTGTAATTTTTTTTTTGGGAAAACTTCACAAAAGACCTGTGAAGTCCCACATCGCCTGGGTATGGAGATCACACTACAAGAAATCTACTCATCAGGGACAACTGTGAAGTCGATGCTAATGCTTACCTATTAGCATCGACTTTTGAAAGTCGCCCCTAATAGGTGAGTATTAGCGTCCACCTTGAAGTGACCTCTAATAGTTGACCCAAAAGATAAATATTAGCGTCCACTTTACAGTGGACGCTAATAAGTCGACGCTAATATACTAGCGAGAATTATACTAGAGGCAGGAAAATTATTAGGGGCGACAGTATAACTATTAGCGTCCACTCTTAGTCGACGTTGATAGTTTAGTATCAGCGTCCACTACTAGTGGACGCTAATAGTCAAATATATAAATAAAAAAATTAATTGTCCTCAATAGCGTTCACTTTCAAAGTGAATGCTAATGATGGAGCATTAGCGTCCACAAAGTCGACACTAAAGCTCGTATAAAAATACAAAAAACAAATTAAACTAAAAGCTCAACAACGTCCACCAAAAGTGGACGCTAATAATTAAGCATTAGCGTCCACTTTGGTGGACGCTAAAGGTCTTCTAAAAAAATAAAAAAAATAAAAAATAAATTAAACTAAAAGCTCAATAGTGTCCACCAAAAGTGGACGCTGATAATACATCATTAGTGTCCACTCCCATAGTGGACGCTAATAATTGAGCATTAGCTAGCGTCTACTTTAATGGTCTTGTAAAAAAATAAAAAAATAAAAAACAAATTACACTAAAAGCTCAACAGCGTCCACTTTTGTGGATGCTGATGATACATTATTAGCGTCAACTCTGATAATGGACACTAATAATTAAGCATTAGCGTCCACTTTGGTGGACACTAAAGCCCTTATAAAAAAATTAAAAATTAAAAAATAAATTAAACTAAAAGCTCAACAGCTTCCACCTTTGGTGGTCGCTGTTGATGCATCATTAGCGTCCACTCCCATAGTGGACACTAATAATTGAGCATTCGCTAATGGTCTTGTAAAAAAATAAAAAAATAAAAAACAAATTAAACTAAAAGCTCAACAACGTCCACTCTAATGATACATCATTAGTGTCCACTCTGATAGTGGACGCTAATAATTAAGCATTAGCGTCCACTTTAGTGGACGCTAAAGCTCTTCTAAAAAAATAAAAAAATAAAAAATAAATTAAACTAAAAGCTCAAGAGCGTCCACCAAAAGTGGACACTGATAATACATCATTAGTGTCCACTTTAGTGGACGCTAATGGTCTTGTAAAAAAATAAAAAAATAAAAAACAAATTAAACTAAAAGCTCAACAGCGTCCACAAAAGTGGACGTTGATGATACATCATTAGCGTCCACTCTAATAATGGACGCTAATAATTAAGCATTACCGTCCACTTTGGTGGACGCTAAAACTCTTATAAAAAAATTAAAAATTAAAAAATAAATTAAACTAAAAGCTCAACAGCGTCCACTTTTGGTTGACGCTGTTGATGCATCAGTAGCGTCCACTCTCATAGTGGAAGCTAATGCTCTTGTAAAAAATTAAAAAATAAAAAACAAATAAAAGTTGAGATTATAGGTTCAATTGAACATCTAAAAATGATAAAATATCCTTTATACCCTCAAAACTTTTAGAAAATTATAAATTTTCCTTAATTTGAAATTAAAATTAATTTTAAAAAATAATAAATAATAAATTAATTTCAATTTATTGTAGTCACGCAACAAAGTTGACACAAATTGAAGATTCGATTTAACATCTGATCGATCTTAGTGAATTAGTTTGATTGATCATGATAAGATCAAATGATCGATCAAACTTGATACAAATTGAAGGTTCGATCAAACATCTAATCGATCCTAATGAATTAGTTTGATTTATTGCGATAGGATCAAGTGACGATCAAAATTAAAACAATTGAAATTAAGGTTCGTTCAAACATTCGTTTGATCCTAGTGCATTTGTTCAATCGATCATGATAGGATCAAATGATCGATCAAACTTGAAACAATTGAAATTGAAGGTTTGATTGAATATTCGATCAATCATAATAAATTAGCTCGATTAATCGTGATAAGATCAAATGATTGAAACAATTGAAATTGAATGTTTGATCAGACATCCGATTGGTCCTAACTAGTGCATTCGTTCAATCGATCGTGAATAGATCAAATGATTGATCGTGACAAAAATAAATATTTATTTTTTTCTTTTAAATATAACAAATTTTCCTATTAAATTAAAACGCTTAGAAAAATTATTATTATTATTATTATTTTAATATTATTATTGAAGTTTTCTATTTCTTATTCTTATTTAAATGTTTGATTGATTGTGATAGGATCAAATGTTCAATCAAATATCCGATCGACCTAGTGAATTAGTTCGATTGATCGTCATAGGATCAAATGTTGGATCAAACATCCGATCAATCCTAATGAATTAGTTCGATTGAACGTGATAGGATCAAACATCCGATCGAACATCTGATCGATCCAAATAGATTAGTTCGATTGATCGTGATAGGATCAAATGATCGATCGAACATCCGATGGATCCTACTGAATTAATTCGATTGATCGTGATAAGATCAAATGATCGATTAAACATCCGATCGATCCTAATGAATTAGTTCGATTGATCATGATAGATCAAATGATCAATCAAACATTCGATCGATCCTAGTGAATTAGTTTGATTGATCGTAATATGATCAAATGTTCAATCAATTTTTTTAAAATTTGTTTAAAAATTGCACCAAAGTAATGGTGTGTTTGCTTCCAGAAAGTTGTTATAAAAAAAGTTTAAAAGTTAAAAAAAAAAAAAAAAAAAAAAATTCATACAAAACTATCAATTCAAATTATATATATATATATATATATAGAGATCAGAAGGCCAAATTATTGGACTTTTATTATAAACTACAAGCCACCACCCACTGCAGCATGAAATGGACTATTCAAATATTAGGGGATTAATTATTCTAAAAATATTGTAAGTATAATTTTTTTTTAAAAAAAATCCTAAATAGCGGCGACCAATTTTGTTGCTGCTGATTATGCTCAATTTTTGTGCCAACAAGTGGCGTGACCAAAAATTTCAGACACTGTGTTTTTTTCCCCAAACCCTCAAAAACACCAAAATCCCTCAAATTTCTGAAATTTCTGCCTCTCTCTCCCTCTCACTCACCTCCCTCATCACTCTCACTCTCGATCTCTCTCTCTCTCCCTCACTCCCGCGCTCGTCTCTCTCTCTCTCCGGCGCACTAAGCTCTCTCCGACAGCTCTCTCTCCGGCGCACCTCTCTTTTGGTACGTTCTCGATCTCTCTCCTATCTCCAATCTCCCTCACTTGTTCATTCTGGGCCACTCTATGAAAAGGATAGACAAACATTGTTATTTAGGTCATATAAATAAATTTTAAGACAACAATTATAATTTTTTTTTTTTGATAACGTATGAGAACTTTACTCAAGATTAATTGCACGTCGCAAACGCATACTGTACAACAATCCTCACTGTTAATCAAACTCCTACGGGTAACTGACCCCACCCGTCAGAACTAGTTACCAGGTAATCCAGGAGCTTTCACCCCTGACGGGCTAAGTAGTAAGACAATAATTATTTGTTTGTTGATTGCTCAATACCGATTATTTAGATCATATAAATTTTTTTTTTTCCAGCTGGGGTTTGGGGTTTGGGGTTTGAAAGAAGATATATATGCTTTGAAACATTTACAAGGTTTGGGGTTTGGGTTTTCGTTTAGGTAATATGGGATGTTCAGAATTCTCGGGCTTTAGTTGAATTTTTGGGTAGTTTTGCATTGAATTTGTGGGTTTTGTGCGCTGGGATTGTGTATTTGTGTTTAGAATTCAATTGGGTTTTGTGTTTTGAGTGGCTGTGATGAAAATTTGAGTTTCTGGTTCGGTGTTTTTTTCCCTGAAGTTTAAGTTTTGGTGGTTTGTGCTGGTGTTATAGAGGAGAGAATGCAACTGGATTTTAGAAGTTTAGCCTGAATTCCTGGGTTTTGGTCAATCTTTTTTGTTTGTTTTGATTGAATTTGTGAGTTTGGGTTTAAAATTCAACTGGTTTTTTGAGTGATTGTGTTGAATTTTTTTAGCTTTTTGGCTGAAGTTTGTTTTGGTGGTGTGACAGTGGAGAAGATGCATTTCTAACTTTTTTTTTTTTTTTTTTTTTTTTTTTTTATGTGGGATGGTGCGCTGGCTTTAGATAAAGATTCACTTTCATCTTTCTTTCATTTTTTTTCTATTCTTTTCTTTCTCTCTTTCATCTTTCTAATTGTCAGAACTCTATGCATACTACTATACAGGTTGTTTATCACACTCCACCTCGTTTTCCGATAGATGTAATTGAAGTTATCCGAGAAGGAGCATCTTTGTTATTCCAAAGGCTTGGCCTATGCGATTTTGCTCGAATTGATGGATGGTATTTGCCTAATTCTGTTAATATGTTGTCATTTTCCAAAAGCAAATTTGGAAGGACTGAATCGGGTAACGTATTATTTACTGATATCAACCTGGTAAGTTGGGTGTCTGATTATCCTTGCCAGTTTCATGACCAGTATTGATTCTTCCTACTTGTTCCATATTGATTTTGTTGTATGTATCAGATCAGTGGAATGGAGCAGACCAGCTTTTTATTTCAGCAAGCTTCAAAGGTAATTCCGAATTTAGTCATGTGAAGCAATGAAGTTATGACAGCTTCTAAATGGTTTCAGAGACCATTTGTCATCATAGTGTTTTGATGTAGTAAGAACAACATCCTATTTTTTTTTCTTCTCATTTTGCCTTTTTTTTAACGGAATTTTTTTAAACCTACCCAGTGCATTCTAAGGCATCTTTAAATGTTGCTATGGAAATATTACGTTTCATGCCTTTTGCATGCCCTTGTAAAGGGGCTTGGTGACCATTTACTGTGTGCATTTTTTTTTGTAAAATTCCTTCAATCATTATATTAATAACATTTTCTGTGCTGCTACTTAACAATAAAAAAGAAGTTACTATCTCCAATATCCAGGTTGGATTTTCTCATTCAAACATTCTTTGGAGCATTATTTACCATGCTTGCTTGCGATTTCCCAATCTTACTTCATTCAGTAGTGGATCAAGTCATTTGCCTAGAAGATCAAAGTCCTCTCAGATTAGAGAAGTAATTTCCAATGAGGAAAGCACCCGCAAAGTTTCTGTCATTTTTGGAGGGGACACATCTGAGCGGCAAGTATCTCTTATGAGTGGAACAAATGTTTGGCTCAATTTGCAAGCTTTTGATGATGTAAGTATCATTCAGCGAGATGTTGGTATATGAAGTGGTCCTGCTTACCTAATGGTTTGGTGGTGCAATTGCTGAAGCATAAATTGCTTTTAGAGTTTTTCTTTTATAATTTTAGAATGTCTAGATGATAAATGATAAGCATGAATTGACTATTGTACGGATAGATTTTTCACATTCACTTAAATTTTAATCCATAATCTGGTATAGGTGCAAAATCTCAAAGATTGTTCACTGCAGATTTATAAAAGAGGAATGTTTCATAAATGTTACAAGTCTGCATAGAGGAATTTTCGCAGGCTAGTCTATGAATGCACTCAAAATTAATTTTGGTTATTTGTTACTGAACAAAAAAAAATGCATTTACATTCTATATTATACTTAAAAGTTTTTCATTTTTAGTCAAAGTGCATTCCAGATATCATATAATGTATGAGTTGGTATATTTGGTGGCTACAGCTTGAAGTAACTCCATGTTTGCTTGCTCCCACAAGTGAATATTGCTCTAGTGTGGATTCAGAGAATAAGGAAAATGATGTGAGCTCCAGAACAGTTTGGTCATTACCGTAAGTGTCAGTATTTTGTTCCTCCCTCTCTCTCTCTCTCTCTCTCTAGGGACAGAAGAAAGGAAAACAATATTTGTGCATCGCATAAGGTTGTCCATAGTTTCAGTATGTTTACATGCATTTACAAATAATGTGTTTATTTTAGAGTCAGATACAAGAAGTTGCCATCACCCACATCTGTAGCATGTTGCTTTTCATAGTTTATCTGCTTCTTCAGTAATGATTTTTGCAATATCTTCTACATAGATTTAATACCCTTGAGATCATTCTATTAACCTTTAGTTCAACAAGCTATATCATAAATGTAAAACATCGAGAGAGCATGGCTGAGCATAAATAGATGACTTTCTCATCACAAAACCTTACTTTCTCATCACCAAGGTTTTGTAATTTTTTAAGCATGTATAGATTGGTTGTTATGGCCATTATGTTGCTTTTTATACATTTGTTTTACACACTTCAAATCTGTAAATTTATTTCTTTGTCTACAGTTATTCTCTTGTGCTAAGACACACAACAGAAGAAGTGATTGCTTCATGCATAGAGGCAATTGAACCCACTCGGGCTGCACTAACATCTCAGTTACGGAACATAGTGATGAATGATCTCATGGAAGGTCTCGCAAAACACAGTTCGTTCAAAGGGTTTGATATTGCTGATGAACCATCTCTGAGATTTTCTTTGGAGCAATGGATCAAGCAAGCCAAGGAAGTTCAAGCAACAGTTTTTATTGCAGGTGTTGCTTTTCAGTCAAATTCCAGATAACTTAAAACTAATGCTTGATGAGTGGGTTGGGTATAGAATTTTTTTTAAGAAAATTTATTTATTTAATGAAAATTCACCCTTTATATAATGTACTATTTTGAATACGGTCAATATGTGTGTTGGATCATGGATCAGCTATATTGGGCCCGGTAAAATGATCTATCGGCCCATCACTAAAGCTCGGTCATTTATACTGTTCACCAAACTTATGCTCGGTTATTTTATACTTGTCTAAACTCGGTATACCCAACACTCGGTCCCAAGACTCAATAAGCCGAGTCTTACGTGGATTACCGAGTGTTACTCTCGGAATATTAGATATACCTGCATGATATTTTGTTTATCCTTCCTTAAATATATATATATTGTTTGACACGTGGATCCTCGGTAAAGTCCACAGTGTCAAGTAAACAGGTACAACCCGATGCCTATAAAAGGGGGTCTCATCTCAGATTTTGGTAACTTCTTTTTTCCTACTCAACTGAATACCATATATACCTTTTACCTTATCTATCATCTTCAAAGTTATATTTCTCTTAAACACTGTGACTAACTTAGGCATCGAAGCTATCTCCCGTCGGACAACGCCGGCAGCTTTGATCCTTTTTCTTTGCTATTTCATTGTCAAGTAATTCCACAAATACCAGGCCATTCACAGGGCCCATTCCACATCATCATTCGAAAAACTATCCAAACAGTTTGGCGCCGTCTGTGGGAATCGAAATTTTTATCGGTTCTTACTAATTTTAAAATTCCGACAAGGTGAACACACCCCCACACCCTGATATACCTCCACACCCCGTCCCAAATGTTCAATATGATATTCCTGGAACATCACATGAGCCAAATCCTCAAACAGCTTTACTGGAAGGTTTTATGAAGCGAATAGCCGAATCTATTGAAGCCATGAAGAAATCGTCTCTAGGTTACCTCCTAGAGAAGATCTAGTAGGAGAAGAAAGGCAAGAAGAAGTGTTCAGGGAGCCATCACCGTTAACCCAACAGTAGTCAACTCGACAAGATGCCGAGAGTTCGATACAAGGAAGCCATCGTACTGTTCGAACCAAATAAGGCTCTCACCGAGGGAGATCCGGTAATGATGTACATCATAGTAACAAATCTCACCATGGCGAATCTAGTCATGTAAAATCTCATCATGGACAATCCCGGGGAAGCCATTCTCATCATGATCGGTCACACCATGTAAGCCTTGCGGAGATTGCTGTAAATAAAGATGTCCAAGATCTTAAAGAAAAGTATGAGAAGATGGCTCTGTTTATCAAAAATGGCGAAAGTCGATTTGCAACCGAGGATCTTATGCAGCATACCAATCTACCTTTTACTGATCAGGTAAAAATTTCAAGATGCCTCGAGTCGATAAATATGATGAAAGTGGAGACCCTTCCGATCATATGGAAAGTTTCCGAGTTCATATCATTCTTCACGATACTCCAAACGAAATAGCTTGCCGAGCTTTCCCTTTAACTCTGAAAGGGGTTGCAAAGGAATGGTTCGAAGGCTTGAGCCCCAAATCTGTTGATAATTTTGATTCTCTCGGACAACAATTTCTAGGTCAATTTCTTGCTGTTCGGAAGAGGAAGAAAAATCCAGCATATTTATTGTCTCTCGTACAAGGAAAAACCGAATCTTAAAAGATTTTATGTTACGGTTTAATCGGGAGAAATTGACGGTGGAAAGTCCGAATGAACAAACTGTTCTTTCAGCTTTAATGCATGGCATAAAGGTTGATGGGCCGTTGATGGCCGAACTAGCTTGGAAACTGACTTTGGGAACTCTTCGGCAATTCACCCACAAAGCGGAAGAATTCATTAATCAAGAAGAAACCGTGTTAGCTTCGATGAAGTCCAAAGCTGAAGGGAGTAAGCCTATTTCTGATTCGGTTAAAGCAACACCAAGGACCTTTGTCGAAAAGAAGAAAAAAGACCGTCGGAATTTAAGAACTCCAGAAAAGAAGATTGAGCTACCACCCAGGCAGAATCAATATCAACAATATGTGGGGTGGACACCTTTAAATACAACGGTTTACAAGGTGTTCATGGAGGTCAAGAAAGACCCGAGCTTCAGATGGCTAGGAAGGATGAAAGCCCTTCCCCAAAACTGCAGCACCCAGAAGTTCTGTGAATATCATAATGATCATGGGCATTATACCGAGAATTGCATCAGTCTTCGATTCGAGATTGAAAAATTCTTAAGAAATGAAAAGTTATTAAATTTTTTAGCCGAGGAGAAGGGCAAAGAAAAAGATCTTCAGGACGGTCAGGGTCAACGGGCGAGGCAAAACAATGATCGCTTGCGCAACCAAAGGCAAAGACGTGATGAACCAAGGATGTCTCAAAACAATCAACAAAGTCCTCAGAACCAAACCATTGTTGGTGAGATTCGCACAATATTAGGAGGTTTGGCTAGAGGAGGAGAATCTAGCTCGACAAGAAAAGCCTACGTTAACCAAGCAAGAATGAAAGAAATCTTTTTGCTTGAGAAGCCCTCCAAAGTGCAGAAACAGGAACCGAGTGTTCTAACATTTTCAGAGGAGGATGCGAAAGACATTTCAATGCCACATGATGACGCGTTGGTGATAACTTTAACAGTGGCTAATCACGCTGTTCACCGAGTTCTGGTGGACAATGGAAGTTCGGCTGATATTCTGTATTGGATAGTTGTTCAGCAATTGGGCATTGGCCGAGAGAAGTTGAAGCCCTTCCTATCACCATTGATAGGGTTTGCAGGGGAACGTGTTCAACCCATCGGAATGATTTCTCTTCCGGTGACAGCAGGAACCGCCCCTAAATAGTCCACCATCATGGTGGATTTTTTGGTAATTAACCGACCGGCGGCGTACAATGTGATCGTCGGTCGTCCAGCTTTGAATCAACTGAAAGCTACGACTTCTACCTATCATCTAAAGATGAAATTTCCGACAGTCGAGGGGGTTGGCGAGGTTAAAGGTGATCAGGTCGTCGCCAAAAGGTGTTATAACACATCTTTGAAAAAATGCCCAAAGTCGGCACTGTTGACGATTGGCAATTTGGGTAATGAGAAGAAGATTTAGTTGAAGAAAGAACCAGCCAAGCCATTGGTTGATATACCGATAGCTGAAGGAAAGGTTGTGAAGATTCACTCTCAACTAACTTCAGAAGTTCGAGAAGTTCTCAATCATTTGCTCCAGGAAAATCTAGAAATCTTTGCATGGTCTCCCGAAGACATGCTGGGGATTGATCCTAAGGACATCGCTCATCATTTGAATATCAATCCAGACGTGAAACTGGTAAAACAAAAACGAAGAAAGTTTGCCCCTGAGAGAAACATGGCAATTGCCAAGGAGGTGGATAAATTATTCAAAGCTCGGTTTATTGAGGAAGTACACTATCCCGATTGGTTGGCCAATGTAGTGATGGTCAAGAAGTCCAATGGGAAATGGAGGATGTGTGTGGACTTCACCGATCTTAACAAGGCTTGCCCAAAGGATAGTTTCCCACTGCCACATATTAGTTCGTTGGTAGATTCTACAGCCGGGTATGAGTTGTTAAGTTTCATGGATGCATTTTCTGGCTACAATCAAATCTTCATGCACCCGTTTGATCAAGATAAAACAGCATTCATCACCAACCGATGCTTATATTGTTACAAAGTTATGCCCTTTGGCTTGAAAAATGCTGGAGCTACCTATCAAAGGTTAGTAAAAAAAATGTTTCAAGAACAAATCGGGAAGAATATGGAGGTTTATGTCCATGATATGTTCGTCAAAAGTAGACTGCAGGTAAATCATGTGACGGATTTGCAAGAGGCGTTCATGACGTTGAAACGATTCAAAATGAAGCTAAATCCTACGAAGTGCCCATTGGGAGTTTCGTCTGAAAAATTTCTCGGTTATATGGTGTCAAGTCGAGGAATTAAAGCCAATCCAAAGAAGATTCAAGCGGTGTTGAATATGCAATCTCCGAAGAATACAAAGCAGGTTCAACAATTGACTGTTAGAATCGCGGCATTAAACAGGTTCATCTCTCAGTCCACAGATAAATGTCTTCCTTTCTTTAAGATTTTACGAAAGGCTTTTGAATGGACCGGAGAGTTTGAACAAGCGTTTGAGCAACTCAAGAAGTATCTGGTCAGTCTGCCCCTGCTTAGCCGAACTATTTCCTGGAGAAATATTATATTTATATTTGGCTGTATCTCCAACCGTGGTCAGTGCAACTTTGATTCGAGAAGAAGAGGGAGTTCAGAAACCAGTTTATTTTATTAGCCGAGCGTACACGGTGCCGAGGAGAGGTATGTGCAAATGGAGAAACTTGCTTTTGCTTTGGTGATTGCATCTAGAAAGCTTCGACCATACTTTCAAGCCCATACAATCCATGTGCTAACCGAGTATCCATTGAAAAAAGTACTTCGGAAGTTGGATCTGTCTGGTCAGTTGGTCAATTAATCGAGATTAGTGAATTTGATATTCACTTTACTCCGCGCAATGCTATCAAAGGTCAAGCACTTGCAGACTTTTTGGTAGAATTCACCAACATACAAGACCTAGAGATGTGGCCAAAAAAAAAAAAAATGTGGGTGATTTATGTTGATGGCTCTTCTACAAAAAAGAATGGTGGAGCTGGGATAGTGATGGTCACACCGGATGGGAAGGAGTTGAAAAGCTCTTTGAGATTAGAATTTAAGACTACTAACAATGATGGGGCTCGGTTTAGCCTCAGAGATGGTGGCAGAATTCGTGGAAGTACGGAGTGATTCTCAGGTGATTGTCGGTCACATTCGTGGTGAATTTGAGGCTAAGGGCCATAAAATGAAGCTATATTTTTCTGAAGTCCAAAATATACAAAAGGCTTTCAAAAAGTTATGCATTGTTAAAATCGCGAGGGAAGAGAATGAGAAAGCGAACTTTTTAGCTCGGGTGGGTTCGGCAACCGAGGGCGAAGCGAGGGAAACTGATCAACCAATACAAATTCTGCAACAACCTGCTATCACCAAGGAGGTTACGGTTTTGACAATTGAGGTCATTCCAGCCTGGGCTGAAGAATTCGTTGGTTATTTAGAAAAGGGAGTTCTTCCGGGAGATAACAGAAAAGCTGTACAATTAAAACGAAAGGCTGCTCGGTTCACCGTACTCAATGGCATCCTTTTTAAGCGATGTTTCATGTTACCCCTACTTAAGTGTGTTTTTAAAGAGGAGGGTAATTATACTTCGAGAGATCCATAAAGGGATTTGTGGCAGTCATTCAGGAGCTCGAATGTTAGCACACGAAGCTGTTAGAGCAGAATTCTTTTGGCCGAGTATGAATCAGGATTCCATTCAAATCGTCAAAGCTTGTGACAACTATCAACGTTTTGCAAACATCATCAAGCAACCTCCTGAGGAGCTTAGTTTAGTCTCCTCACCATGGCCATTTTCACAATGGGGGGTGGATATAGTAGGGCCATTACCTCCGGGAAAATGGGGTGTTCGGTTTGCCATAGTTGCTGTGGATTATTTCACGAAATGGGCAGAAGTGGAGGCTTTGGTAAACATTACAGCAAAAAATATTGAAAAATTTCTTTGGAAAAATGTTGTCTGTTGATATGGAATTCCTCATGCCTTCGTTACAGACAATGTCAAACAGTTCGATTGTGATTCCTTTAGAGACTGGTGTGCTGGGCTTCATGTTTGGCAATATTTCACATCTCCAGGGCATCCTCAAGCAAATGGACAAGTAGAAGCAACAAACAAAACCATATTCAAAATCCTAAAGAAAAAGCTCGGCTAGCACAAAGGAAACTGGGCAGAGGATCTTCCCGAGGTTTTATGGGCATACCGCACTACCAGAAGAACTCCAACTGAGGAAACCCCTTACGCTTTAGCCTACGGAACCGAGGCTGTCATTCCAGCTGAGATTGGGTCAAGAAGTTTTCGTGTAGACACCTTCGACCCCGAACTCAATAGCGAGGGTTTGAAACTACATCTAGATTTGTTACAAGAAAAACAGGATCAGGCTCAGATTACTATGGCAGCATATCAGTAGAGGGTAGCTCGGTACTTCAATCAGCGGGTCAAACATCGCAGTTTTCAGGTTGGAGATTTGGTTTTGAAAAAAGTCACTCTTGCTACCAAGGATACAGCTGATGGCAAGCTAGCACCAAACTGGGAAGGACCATATAAAGTGATTAAATGTGGCAGGGCAGGAGCATATCATCTTACAAACTCCGAAGGAAAACAGCTCCAGGGACCATGGAATGTTGAGCATCTTAAGAAGTATTTTGTGTAGAATTATAAGTCTCGGAGATTCACCTTTTGTTATATCCCTTTTTGTAAAACATAAGTGTTATGAATGAAGAATCCTTTGAGGTTATAATCAGTACAGAAATCTTAAAATATGCAGTGGACCATACTACATTCGGAAACATAGCCGGAGAATTTTCCGAGCATGACTCGGTGAAATATCACTAAGGCGCTTTCCTGAAGAATCCTTCGGAAACATAGCCGGAGAATTTCCCGAGCATAACTCGGTGAAATATCACCAAGGCGCTTTCCTGAAGAAAATTCAGAAATATAGCTGAACAAAGCGTTTTCCGAACTTAACATTTGCCCAAAGGTTCAACATCGGAGAAATATAGTCAGAGAATTTCCCGAACTTGGTTCGATGAAATATCGCTAAGGCGCTTTCCCGAGGAAGAAGTTCATAAGCATAACAAAACATTATCCTAGCTTAAACCCTTTACCCAGAGGTTAATGTTTATTGAGACATACTCGAACCAAGCACTTTCCCAAAGCAAAGTATTCAACTATTACGTTTGAACAGAATATTCCCACCAACCGTGCATTCTCGGTAAAGCATACGGTTCATCTCAAATTCCAAAAAGTCAAGCATTGTGTAACACACTCACAAACGATTCAAAATTTTTACACTTCACAAAGAGTCCCATCATTATCAATTAAATTTATAAACTATGGGAATCGGGGGGGTATACATAGCATAAATTATGGAGTTGATATGTAGAATTGATATCTCTATCAAAAACAAAAACATTTCTATTCATTGATTAACAAATAATTAAGTACAGAGATCATTCCATTTCAAGCAAAATATATATAGTCATAACATCAAGTGGCCCCATCCGAGGTATGGTCCCATTCTTCATCAGATACATTCACTGACTTTTCGGAGTCATCAGATGAAGATTCTTCGGCTTTAGGATGTTCTGCTACAATAGAAGATTCCCCAGATTGATACCGAGCAAATGGGTTGAAATCTAAGATTGTAATGCCTTTACAGTCAGGCATCTGCTCCTGACCAACCACAACAATCTTTGAAATGGCCTCTTCGGTAGGAGGAATATCTTTGGGTTTTATGGTATCAAGGTTGATGTACAAATTTAATTGTACTCGCAAGCGCACGAGTCGTGTGCAATATAGTGTGTGTGCAAGTGCGAGGTCGATCCACAGGGAATTGTGTTTGTGAAATTTAATTTCTATCTAAATCAATTATATCTTAACCTAGTTCCGAATGATTTTGATTTTGAAAATAAACTAACATAAACTAAATAAAATAAAAATAATCAAAAGATAAACGACTAAGGTTTTAGAATTCACCTCACCAAATCAAAGCATACATTCTTATGTTTTCATTCATGCATCTGACAAATAATTAAACCCTATATATGTTCTATTGTTCTTTTATAAACCAATTGAATCATTCGATGAATCCATCTCTATTATAAATCACAACGAATATCCAATTGAAATCAAATCATCCATTGTATCCGTAAATCACAATGGATATAAGTCTCAATCAAATCATTCGATGTATCCGTTGGATGAAACACAACGAATATCCAACATTTTCACAATTTATAAACAACAATCAATCACAATTTTGTCACACAATTGAACTGAAACGAACATACATTACATTAAACGACGGATTTGTACGAACGAAACATAAAAATATAAAACTAATCAATGGTGAGGCTTCATCTTCAACCTTAGTTGAAGAATTAGCCTCTCATGACAAAAGAAATCATAAAGAAACTAAATTACTTCATTAAAATTAAAAACTTACAAAAGAATTCGAGTTCCAAGCTACAAAAACCCAGAAAACACGGAAAGCGACCAAGAACGGCGCCCCCGGCGCGTCTTCGTCTGATCCCCTCAATTGTGAGGCTTAGAGGTCTATTTATAGGGCTTAGGAGAGTCCTAGAAGCCCTAGTAATCCTAGGAATTTCGGAGATTTAAGTCCAAGCCCAATTAGGTTAAAGAAAACCTAAGTCCAAATCGGAATAGGATTCGCCCAGAATTGCGGTCCTATTTTGCGGCGTGATTTTGGCCTTGCAGCACTCCGAATTGGGAAAATGATATTTCACAATGAATTGTATAAGTTTGAGTTATCTTTCCAATGCCGCTTGAATCACCTCAATCGGATATCTGAGATGAAAGTTATGGCCAAAATACCGAGACGTATTCAGAATCCAATTTTGCATCCAATCTGATTTGACTTCAAATTGAGAAATTCCGAATTAATCCTTTCCTTTATTTGATTAAACTTTAACCATGATTGGTTAACCTTAACCATATCTTCTAGATCTTCCCAATTTTCCCTTTAAGCTTGGAATTTTTCCAGAAACGCTTTATTTTCTTCCAAAAGCCTATAAAACAAAGAAAATACAAAAATGAAGTAAAATTGCCTAATTAACCAAAACTAAAGGATTAAAACATGCAAGTTAAGGGCTGAAAATATGAATATTCTAGCACTTATCATACCCCCAAACTTACATATTGCTAGTCCCTTAGCAATAGAAAACTAAAAACAAGAATGGAAAAACAGAAAACAAAAGATAAATCCATCTTTTGTGGGATGTACGATTGCATTTAGCGTATGCAATAAGCCTTTTAAACCCCTAAGCATCCCTAGAGGACGAGTGAAGTCTCATGAGGGTTTAATAGAAATGATACCCACAAACATTTTTAGCACTACGTCATTGACAAACACAATTTTCATACAAACATATGGTTCTCATATCATGAGCAGGTTTAACAAAGTAAACACCACAATCAAATCATCAAGCCAACCACAAATCATTCAACTCAAAGGTGGAAATTTGAGACAACACAAGCTCCAAATGTGCAAAGTGAGACTAACACAAAGTTAAGAGGCTTCAATTTTTCTCAAAGTTTGGTGTACCTCAAAATTCATAGGAATTTACACAAATGAAAACACCAAAGGCTTAGATCAAGACATGCATTTTTTTTTTTTTATATATATATATTTTTTATTTTCATTTTTTTTGTGTAGGCTGTGCAATGTTCGGCTCCCTTAAGCTTTCTAATTGACCTATGTAACGAGTATTGGGCCAGTGACTCCCAAACCAGATGATTTTAGGGCACTAGATGTAAAACATCCCTAAGGCTTAATTACTCAAGTCAAAAAGGCTACGAAGCCAAACTAGCCATACAGTCAACCAAGTTGAATTTCTCATCTTTTTACATGAACACTCAATGCTTAGTGAGGCATGAGATCCGGTTACTCAATGAAAAGCTCAAACTGATGATGACAATTTTTTTTTTTTTTAATTTTTTATCTTCAAGCCAAGGTTTCATCAACACTTCATCCTACAAATCATAAGGCACACCCTAATCAATCCAAATCTCATACCTCACAAACTTTATGCTAGTGTGCTTGTGATAATCAACTCAGACATGTGAAGTCTCTCTAATCCACCGAATGAGTCAAAGGACTCAAATTTCTAATGACATGTAGTATTCAAAAAGTTAAACACACTAATGACATGCAAACCACAGTTATGATGTAACTTATGACCAATCAACAACATAGCACAATTTTTTTTTTTTTTTTTTAAACAAAGGAAACAAATAAAAACAAACAAAAAGACACAAACAAACAAAAAGACAATGTGTTTGTCCACACCCCCAAACTTAAATGACACATTGTCCCCAATGTAGCAAGAGACACAATACCGTAGGATGCGGAAACTCGGGTGTGCAAAGGCCAGGGCGTCCCCCAAACTTGAACACCAAAACACCTGTCAAAATCTAGCAACAATATTTTCTCATAGAAACAAATATCAAAAGATTAATTGCTGATAGAAATAAAAAGAAAATGACACAAAAGGAAATGACAAAAAGGAAAAGAAATCAAAATAAAGTGCTGAAAATAAAAAGAAAGAAAGAATACCACACTTTCCTCGATCATTTGGGTGTCCAACCAATCCCTTCCACCCTTTCTTCTTAAGAATTTGATATCCCTCTGGAAGGATGTTTTGCCGTCTTAGGTAGCCTAGTTGCTTGCTTCGAAGGATCTTCTTATGAACATGGTTCCTAGATTTGTGACCTTGTGTGCATAGATCCTTGAGAATTTCAGCATGAGACGGCTCTTTGAGACATTGAAGAATTGAAGGTTGGGGTTCATGAATTGTCTCAAGAGGGATTTTGATGAAGGAGTGAGCTTCAGTACTCATTCCCTTGTCATTGGACAGATTTGGAGTTGATGGGGGCTCAATGTGATCAACCTGCTCCTCTTTTTCTTTCTCCTCATGGTTACCCACAATGAAAGGCTCAGTTGCTAATGAGGGTGAGTTAGGGAATGATATCTCAGTGGTTTCCCCATTTTCAATTCGCATCTTAGGAGTGGAGTCCAATAAGGCATCAGCTTGCTCAAGTAACTTGTCAAGGTCGAGGTCACATCCAAATTGAGCAAAGCACTTTCCCAATGGGTCCTCTAGACTTGTCTCATCAATAGTCTCCTCAACAATTTTGTCTCTTCTAATTGGGGTGGTGGCTTTGACATGCTCATGATAAGGATTGCTAGAATCATCCTCATCAATCATGTAGTGTCTTTTAGCCATCAACTGACTTTGAAGCTCTTCTTCCTCTATTCTAGTGAGTTCAGCAACTAAATAACCAAGCTGTCCTTCCAACTTTTCAATTGCTTGAGTGTTGGCCATGGCTGCATTCTTCACTTCATTTATGGCTTGGGAGTTGACCATGGTGGCATTTTTAAGCTCTTGCAAGGTTTGGCCATTAGACTGTATAAACTCTTTGAGGGTGTTTTCCAATGATAAATCTTGTGGAGGATAATTGCAGGGTGAAGGGGTAGAGGATTGGCTGTCGAACTGCAGATATTCAGGATGGTGCAGTTCATCAAATTGGGGAGCATAATTTCCCGTAGCATTAGCTTGCCACGAGAAATTAGAATGCTTGCTCCAATCGAGGGTGTAGCAATTGAAATTTGATTCAGACCCCAAACTGGAGAAATTGGTGTTCATCTGCTCATGTGAAAAATTGAAAAATTGTCCCCAAGATGGACAATTACCTGAACTATGATAAGGGTTAGAGCAGTATGAACATGGTCCATGTGGGTGAAAATGATGAGGATGGTTGGAAAAAGCGGGTGTCCTACAACTAAGGGTAGCATTAAAATTACCTAAAGGAAAATTCATGCTTATCCTCACTCTTTAAACAAAGCACACTTCCACATGAAACATTAACCAAAAAAATTTTTGGATTTTTTTGGATTTTTTTTTGGTTTTTTCTTTTTTAAATAAAATAAACAAAAATACCAAAAATTAAAAACAAAAAATCAAAATAAAAACTCACAAAACGGACCAAACATAAGTTTGGCAAAATTCAAGGTGCTGGCCCGTTTTAGTGTAGTCTGCGAAGGTGCACTCGAGCGCAAGTGATGTGTGATCGAGCGTACATGGGCGAGGGGTGTGCGCTCGCGCGCACCTGCGGAAGTGTCAAGCGCAGGCACGCTGGATGCATTAGGCTTGAATGCGCTCGAGTGTAGGTGATGTGCGATCAAGCGCTTTGGCAGGGACTAATTCCTTCGGCAGAGCTGCAACAGAAACAACAAAAACAAACAACTTTTTCTCTTTTTTATTTTTTTTTTTATTTTTTTATTTTTATTAGTAACTATAAACAGAAACAAATAAAAAAAATAAAAATAAAAGGCAACAAACTGTAAAAAGAAAATAACTAGTAGAAAAATAAAATCAATTTAAACAAAAATCAATTTTCACAAATAAACAAATCCCAAACAAACGCCAAAATTTGATGTACAAATTTAATTGTACTGCATAGCGCACGCAGTCGTGTGCAATATAGTGTGTGTGCAAGTGCGAGGTCGATCCACAGGGAATTGTGTTTGTGAAATTTAATTTCTATCTAAATCAATTATATCTTAACCTAGTTCCGAATGATTTTGATTTTGAAAATAAACTAACATAAACTAAATAAAATAAAAATAATCAAAAGATAAACGACTAAGGTTTTAGAATTCACCTCACCAAATTAAAGCATACATTCTTATGTTTTCATTTATGCATCCGACAAACAATTAAACCCTATATATGTTCTATTGTTTTTTTATAAACCAATTGAATCATTCGATGAATCCATCTCTATTACAAATCACAACGAATATCAAATTGAGATCAAATCATCCATTGTATCCGTAAATCACAATGGATATAAGTCTCAATCAAATCATTCGATGTATCCGTTGGATGAAACACAACGAATATCCAACATTTTCACGATTTATAAACAACAATCAATCACAATTTTCTCACACAATTGAACTGAAACAAACATACATTACATTAAACGACGGATTTGTACGAACGAAACATAAAAATATAAAACTAATCAATGGTGAGGCTTCATCTTCAACCTTAGTTGAAGAATTAGCCTCTCATGACAAAAGAAATCATAAAGAAACTAAATTACTTCATTAAAATTAAAAACTTACAAAAGAATTCGAGTTCCAAGCTACAAAAACCGAAAACACGACGACCAAGAACGGCGCCCCCGGCGCGTCTTCGTCTGATCCCCCTCAATTGTGAGGCTTAGAGGTCTATTTATAGGGCTTAGGAGAGTCCTAGAAGCCCTAATAATCCTAGGAATTTCGGAGATTTAAGTCCAAGCCCAATTAGGTTAAAGAAAACCTAAGTCCAAATCGGAATAGGATTCGCCCAGAATTGCGGTCTTATCTTGCGGCGTGATTTTAGCCTTGCGGCGCTCCGAATTGGGAAAATTCTATTTCACAATGAATTGTATAAGTTTGAGTTATATTTCCAATACCGCTTGAATCTCCTCAATCGGATATCTGAGATGAAAGTTATGGCCAAAATACTGAGACGTATTCAGAATCCAATTTTGCATCCAATCCGATTTGACTTCAAATTGAGAAATTCCGAATTAATCCTTTCCTTTATTTGATTAAACTTTAACCATGATTGGTTAAGCTTAACCATATCTTCTAGATCTTCCCAATTTGCCCTTTAAGCTTGGAATTTTTCCAGAAACGCTTTATTTTCTTCCAAAAGCCTATAAAACAAAGAAAATACAAAAATGAAGTAAAATGGCCTAATTAACCAAAACTAAAGGATTAAAACATGCAAGTTAAGGGCTGAAAATATGAATATTCTAGCACTTATCAAAGGTCGATACCTTCGGGAGGATTTTTTGACCAGCTACAAAAGTCTCAAAACCCGAGATAAAACCTATACCCCAACCATAATCTCGGCCCCAAGAAGCAAAGGAAAGCTGCTTATAAAAATTCTGAGCCTTATCTTTATACCTAATCACTTGTTCTTTGGCTCGGGAAAGTCTTCTCTTGCAACTGATAGTTCTTTTCTCGGCAGCCTTGAGCTTCTTCTCGGCTGACTTTCGTTTCTTTCGAACCACTAGGAGATGGTCTTCAGCCACTTTTAACTTTCCTTCAGCCACCTCAGCTCTAGAGCATTGTGCAGCCGAGTATCTCTGAGCTTCCTCGAGTTCTTCAGAAACCAAGTTAATACGAGACTCGGTAGCTCGGTATTGAAGCTCGGCATCAGTATGTTTTTCCTTGAGCTGTGTGGATTCATCTTCAAGGGTGGAGTAGTCAATCAGCAACCTCCGGCCTTTAGCTTTCTCAGCAGCTAACTCGGTTTCTAGTTCCTAAACCCGAGAATTAGCTTGATCATACCGAGCCTCCAACTCAGTAATCTGCTCTCTGGAAAGGAAAAGGTCATTTTCTTGCCAGGATGATAATCCTTGTAAGCGCTCTATCTCGACTTCGGCATCTCCAAGTTTCTTCTTTACATTCTCGGTTTCCAAAGCCGAGCTCTCTGCAGACCTTCTGAAATGGAGATAGTAGTTCATATTGTGCATTGATCCCTAACAAAGAAAGAAGTTTTTAGTTAAAAAAAAAAAAAAAAAAAAAAAGGAGAAACACAAGGAGATAAAGGCATTTACCTCAAGTTGATGATACAACATGTGTTCCATCACCTCTTTTAGAAATTTAGCACTGATGCCGAGAAAGTTATTGGCCTGAATCAAATTGACTAGGGCAACGAAAAGGTTTCCAAGCCAGTTGTCACCCAAACGAGAAAAAGGTTCCCCAAATGTCCAAGAAATCAGATCAGGTGTACACTCTGCCGAGGGACCAGCTGCTTGCGGAGTCTCAGTAGGATTCTGCATAGGATCACTCGGTGGTTTGTCTTTCGGTGGCTGAGATGACTCCCCAAGGTCTGCGAATTCCTCACTAGCTGAGAAATTAGAATGAAGCCCTTCAACTTCACTAACAGTTACTACTGGTTCGGCATCCGATTGCTCGGTAGCCTCTTGAACACCTGCCCCTTCTTCAGCAACTGTATACTTGGCAGCCATGGGCTCTGTAATTATTGGCACATCATCAGTATGCTCGGTGGCCGAGGGTTCAGCAGTAACCGGGTCTCCAATCTCAGGTCCACTACCTGTAAAGTCAGCAACCACAGGTTCGGTGCTAGCAACCTCCGGGTGCGGGGATGAACTCTCCACTTCAGTTTCACCTGGGAGAATCACTGCAAGTGGCTGTATTACCGGCATGTGTAAGGCAATATCCCTAAGGATTTGGCCAACATCTACTGGTTCCTCTTCCTCGAAATCAGAAGCACTCTGGTGCACGGTTTCGGTAGGAGTAGAAGAGAGAGGAACCACTGAGTGGTTTGATATCTAAAGCCTCGGAGGAGGGAGGTCTGGCTCTATCGGAGTATGAGAGGATGATTGGGGTGGTCGGTTGGCAAGAAGGGCATCTCAGGCTGATGTGTCTTGCTTGCCTAAAAACTCCCTGACTCCACTAAGAACCTTGGAGTATGCTCTGGCATGGGGAGCAGGAACTCCTACCTCATAAGTTGTCTTCTTTCCTCGAGCTCCTGAACCATTTGTCACTTTGGTTCTTTCTTCTTCGGGAAGAATGTCAGGCACTGACCCCACTACTTTAGAACTCGAGTATGCTTTAGCCTCTTCTACCTCCAAGTCGACAATTGACTGTACTGCCTGTGAGCCACCCTCGATCTTCTCCTTCTTCATTTTCTTCTTCTCCAAAGAAGGAATATTAGGGTCTTCTGGCTCATCAACAATTGCCAGAGAAACTCTAGCGGTGATTGGAGGCCTTGCCGAGGGTTTCTTCGAGAAAGCCTCTTCGGCTTTCCTCTTGCCTTTCCCTTTAAAAGGCCCTTCGGCTCTGACAGTCCTTCTTCTCGGAGGCTCGGCAAGCTCGGCAGTTGACCTTCTTGGCACCTCTACAGATGGTATTCTCGATGGAGCAACCTCCCCCAGCCTTGCCGGGGCAGGGGTCCACAGGTACAGTGCCTTATTCTCGGTCATGACAGCATCGTAATCCATTTCTAAAGGATTAAGCTCAGCATACCTCAGTACATCTCTTATATGCTGCATCTCCTCCCTAGTTAAGGTCGGTTCTTGTTGGCCTGAAAACATATGTTAAGATTAGCTTTGCTGCAAAAAAGAAGAAATGAGAATAAGAAATGCAAAATTTGGCTTTTTACCTCGGTTTGATGGGGCAATGGTTTTCCGAGGGACACTCGAATCTCTGATTACTTCCGAAGGTGAAAACTCCCAATCACCTTGAACAAAGAAAAATTCGTCTTTCCACCCTTTATTGCTGGTTTAAGTGGGCCTGAAGGTGAGGAGTTTTAATTTCTTTCGGGTCTGGAAGGTGAATAGGTACTCAGTTCGGGGACATTTGGTTAGTCGGTAAACCTTCAGAAACTCCACCACAGTAAGGGGGTGTTGTGCCCCGAGAATCTTTGGCCAAACAATCATGCAAGCAAAGAAAACTCTCCAGCCATTCGGCAATAGTTGGTGAGGAGCTATCCAAATATAACTCAACAGCTCCCGAACTATCCTCGAGGAAGGAAGTCTCAGACCTATTCGAAACATTTCCATGTAAACATAGACCTCATTCCTGTCGACGTCCACCACAACTCTGGTTCCCTCGTTATTGAAGCGCAATTGAACCGAGTCAGGGATGTGGCAGACTTGACGAATCTCGGGTTTGTCATCCTCTGACAAATTGGATTCCCAGGTAACTGGGTGTAAAGCACCCAACGCACCAGGGGCGGCCTCGGCTTTGCGACTCATTAGGTATTGAAATTCGGGGGTTAATTGACGAGGGATGGAAGAAAGACCTTGTCGAATTAGAAGATGGGCAACACTCAAGTGAAGGTGATTGACCGAGGGTTCAATTAGGGGAAGAAGAAAATCGAGATAATGGAGTACGGGGCAGTTTGGGAGAATGAAAGGCTCAGTTGAAGGACAGACTCGACCGAGGTTCTAAAATATACTACTCTTAAAAAGTAATACTCGGCAGAAAGGTTTGAATGAAGGAACGCCAATTTAGAGAGAGAGAGAGAGAAAAAACCGCGAAAGCTCAAAAGGGACAACAATGGCTTGTAAACTGGAAAGCTATGAAGGGTGAACGAAGAGGGGAACGGTTTAAAAATGACTCAGAAAGATGCAACCCAATTGGCGCATTTAATACCCTAGAAATCAAGGGTTTGGCGAAAAGGCGCCTTTTTCTATTCTCACTCTCCATGTAGATATTGACGCGTGGCCACCACAATTTCAACCACAAAGAGCTTGACACATGGTTCTTAAAAGGCGGAGGTAAGTCATTTATTGCTCCCACTATATTTTCTTTTGAAAATTCAAAATTTCAAAAGTTTAAAATTTAGAGCCAATTCACCTTATTTTCATAAGGACAAAACCGAATTTATAAAAAAGCTGACCCATTCTCAGAAATACGAAATTTTCATAATCTGTTAGACTAGGAAATTGGGGGGTAACTGTTCGATCATGGATCAGCTATATTGGGCCCAGTAAAATGATCTATCGGCCCATCACTAAAGCTCGGTCATTTATACTGTTCACCAAACTTATGCTCGGTTATTTAATACTTGTCTAAACTCGGTATACCTAACATTCGGTCCCAAGCCTCGGTAAGCAGAGTCTTACGTGGATTACCAAGTGTTCCTCTCGGAATATTAGATATACCTGCATGATATTTTGTTTATCCTTCCTTAAATATATATATTGTTTGACACGTGGATCCTCGATAAAGTCCACAATGTCAAGTAAACAAGTACAACCCAATGCCTATAAAAAGGGGGTTTCATCTCAAATTTGGGTAACTTCTTTTTCCTTACTCAACTGAATACCATATATACCTTTTACCTTATCTATCGTCTTCAAAGTTATATTTCTCTTAAACACTGTGACTAACTTAGGCATCGAAGCTATCCCCCGACGAACAACGCCAGCAGCTTTGATCCTTTGCTATTTCATAGTCAGGTGATTCCACAAATACCAGGCCATTCACAGGGCCCATTCCACGTCATTATTCGGAAAATTGTCCAAACAATGTGGACTCTGCTTCATGAATCATCTTTGCATGAATAGAATTTACTGACAAATCCTTGCAAGAGTTTTCTTACTTCGGCTGTTGTGGATATAAAAATACAAGAAATATATGTTTCACTTGCTAGTTATCATCAGATGTACTATGTTATAACATGTGATACTTTGGTCTTTATGAGGTTTATCTATTATTATGTGTAGTGCATGGAGGCATTGGTGAAGACGGTACACTTCAGGCTATGTTGGAAGCTGAAGGAGCTTCTTATACAGGTCCTTTTTCTTATCAACAACTGTTTTAAGAGAAATATAATTTCTCCTGGTATCAATGCTCATTTTTCCTTTTCATTTTTCAATTGAAGGCCCTGGAATGATTCCTGCAAAGACCTGTATGGACAAAGTTGCAACATCTCTTGCTCTTAACCATGTATGGCAACTGATCTTCTTAAATATAAGTGGTGTTTTACTGATATCATTATTCCTCGGTATGGGTTGCATCTTTCCTCCATAAGCATGCGCTAAATCTCTTGATATATATAGCTTGCAACCTTGGCAGCTCTTACCATAAACAAAGATGTGTGGAGAAAAGAGGATCTCTTGAACATGCCCATACTAGATGTATGGCATGATTTGACCTCAAAGCTTCGGTGTGAAACATTATGTGTTAAAGCAGCAAGAGATGGATGTTCAACTGGGGTTGCAAGATTATGGTAGGTTTATACCCCCTTGTTAATTTCATTTTTCATGTGCTATTGAAGAATGGATGTTAGAAAACATGTCACCTGTTCAAGCGAATTCATTTATGCGGCGCCTATAGCGAAATTTTGTTGTACAGATTTCAATCACATGGTGCTAAATGTTTTCTTAGTTGTTATCTCAGGTAATTTCAGTTTGCAGTTAAAGATAAAGATTCACTTTATCTTTATTAAGGTTTTGGACATTGTGAATTGTAATGTTCATATTTCTCTTATCGACAAACTGAATTTTTGTATTTGTAATTATTTCACTTTAGATTTCTCAATTTGATAAGCAATATGCATGGCTAGAAACTTTTGGTTGCCTTTTTGGTATTCTTTTGTCATGACTTTTTTATTGTTTCTTTTTATTAGGATCATTTATATATCTTTTGAATATGACCACATCTTTTAAAATTGCTTTTTTTCAAAAAAAAAAAAAAAAAAAACATTATTAGGGTCAAATTGACCCTAATAATGTTTTATTTTTTTTAGAATGTCAGACCCATTAGCGTCCACTAAAGTGGATGCTAATAGTACAACCCATCAGCGTCCACTTTAGTTTGGACACTGATGGTTATTTTTTTAATTTTTTTTGGATCATTAGCGTCCACCTTAATGGACGCTAATAGTTAACCATCAGCGTCCACTCTACTTTGGACGCTGATGGTTGTTTTTATTTTTTTTATGACCATTAGCGTCTACAAAGTGGATGCTAATGGTTAGCCATCCGCGTCCACTCTACTTTGAACACTGATGGTTTTTTTTTTTTTTTTAATGACCATTAGCGTCCACTTTGTGGACGCTAATGGTTACCTATTAGCGTCCACTCCATGTGGACGCTAATAGTCCACCATTAGCATCCACTTTGAGTGGACGCTGATAGTGCAGCACTAGCGTCGACTTTGCCTTCCGTTGACTCCAACTTTAGCGACAAAAATCCATGACTGTTAGCGTCTACATTGTCGACGCTAAATGTAATCATTAGCGTCCACTTACAAGTGGATGCTAATAATCACAAAGTTGATCATTAGGGTCGGACGATTAGTGTCCAACCCATTAGATTCCAAAGTCGATGCTGTTGTCAACAGCATCCACTTTAGGACTTTTAGCGTCCAAATAATCTCGCCCCTAAAGACCTAATTTCTTGTAGCTAGATGAGGATGTGCTTAAATGTATACTACACCCTTAATGACAACAACGCGTTTTCAAGCCGTGATGGTCATGATCCCATCAAAACTCCGCAGTTAAGCATGCTTCTGTTAGAGTAGTACTAGGATGGGTGACCTCTTGGGAAGCCTAGTTTGAGGGGAGCCAAAAGCAGACAATATTGTGTGTCATTGGGGTGGGATGTTACAAATGGTATTAGAGTCATTGCCCAACTTGAGATGGGGGGAGCGTGCACAAGCCCATGAAGGTCGCTAGCGGGCACTCGCTGGGACGGACGCCAAGAATGGGCTAATCCCATGAGGGTTGCCAGCGGGGACGCTGGGTCCTAAGAGGGAGTGATTGTGACGTCCCACATCGTCTGGGTATGGAGATGAATATGTGCTTAAATGTATACTATACCCTTAATGACAACAACGTGTTTTCAAGCCGTGATGGTCATGATCCCATCAGAACTCCGCAGTTAAGCGTGTTTCTGCTAGAGTGGTACCATGATGGGTGACCTCCTAAGAAGCCTGGTTTGAGGGGAGCCAAAAGCGGACAATATTGTGTCATTGGGGTGGGATGTTACAAGACCCCCAAACTATCGCGCGTTTTGAGAAAATTCCTCAAATTTTAAAAACTTTTAATTTCACCCCCTTGAACTTTAAATTTTATGCAATTTACCCCATTTGTCAATTTTTGCTGTTAAACCCTAACAGAAACTCTTAAAATGACAAAATTACCCTTCGATTTTCTTTTTTTAAAAGAAAGAAACTAACCAAGTTGGTAGAGTGGTGTATGAAAAGAAAGAAACTAACCAACCAACTACATTGATGCATCCTATGAGGAGGGGTGGAACTAGGATTTTAGATGTGGGGAAAAAAAATTAATGGGTAAACATTTAATTTTAAAAGAATTATAAAGGTATTTTAAAAAAAAAAAAAATTGGAGAACATTTTGTGGCTTGGGGAGACCTTATTAGTTCTGCCCTTGTCAGTGAGGACTATTGTTGGGGTCAATGCTTTCAGCTAAGAGATTAATTAGACTATATCGCTTAACTGTTCAACATAAGTGGAGAAGGTTTAAACCCAAGTATCTAAAGAGAGGATTTTAGTACATATAATTAGCTCAGAAGCAGGAGGATTTTTAGTGCAGACCATATCTTTTTCCCTTTACATTTTTCCATTTGGAGTGATTGAGCTACTTTATCAAAAAGGACTTTCATGTTAGCATTATTGATACGAAAATAACTGCATAAGAAAAGCTAAAATTTTGAAAAGAAAATTGATGTTCACCAAGATTCTATTATTTGATGGAGAAGCCTTTGCATTTTACATAATTTTGTCATTGATGCAGAGCAACTTAATCAAACATAAAATGGAGATTTACCTTAACATTTTCACCGACTTAGTTGGAACATTTTTTTTATGCTACGAAAATGTTTAAATATTGTAAATGCAGGACTTGTTGAAACTGCTGAAGGGATTGGTTGATCCAAAGTATCGCTCTGGCTTTATACTGTTTGCAATAAGTGCTACACTGAAATTTCATTGAAAGACAATTTTGAAGTCATTCTATTCCAAGAGTCAGCTTTGCAGTTGCTACTAAAATGTCAATATTGTCAAGATTACGTTGCATCACTGTGGATGTTACTGGTACTTTGATAGCTTACAAGGGAGAACTTGGTGACTACTATTGCATGGCAGCCAAATCTGTTGGGCTGCCATGCCCTGACTACAAGCGTGTGCATGAAGGCTTCAAACTTGCCTATAAAGACATGGCCAGAAATTATCCTTGTTTTGGGTATGCCGCGAAAATGCCCAACATATTGTGGTGGAAGACTTGTGTGAGAGACTCCTTTACCAGGGTAAGAAAATTTGACGTAGCCAGTATAGCTTTAGGCATGGTGTATAGTGATGACAAGATTGTTGGTAATCCTTGTGCATCAAATCATGGTATGGTGGTACACACATTGTTCTCCAAAAAGGCAAGTGTAGTTCAATGTGTGAGAATTTATTTATTACTTTTATGAGTTATAAAACACACCCCTATTAACAAAGTAGAGTGACCATAATGATACGGAAAGTAAAATGTGTACTTTTGGTTCAGACTTTTACATATAATTTCCTTGTTAGGAAGTTATAATGGAAATATTGTTTTGACTACAGGCTGGATATGATTATGATGAGGAGACATTTGAGAAGGTGTTTAGACGCATATATTCATCATTTGGTTCATCTGCACCTTATACCATCTTTCCAGATTCCCAACCATTTCTAACATGGGTGCATGAGCAAGGGCTTAAAGTTGGGATTATTAGTAATGCAGAGTACCGGTATCGGGATGTAATGCTTCCAGCCCTTAATCTGAACCAGGTAAAAAAAATTGTTCTGTTCTGGTATTTTGGTTCCCAAATTCTTATTTAGTTTATCTTATTTGATCTGGATTTAAAGTAGGAGAGTAATTGGTTTTAGCATTGTTATGAAAGTCTACCAACTGGTAATATTGATGATCACCATAAAAACATGCATTTGTGGCCAGGCATACAGGATGATGGGATCCCTGAGTTGTTCTCATTTTACTACAATAATTCAGGTTCCCATGATTTATATCAATATCACTGCAAACCACTTAACTTCAAGCTGCCTAAAAAGTTTTGGTGAAGAGTAGTGTTTTTTGTCGTTTTTTTTTTTTGTTATTTTCCATACATGCATTTGTATAAGATCCCTATCTATACCTACCCTTTTTAAATATCAGCAAAGTTGATTGCTTTTGAATTCATTCGTGTGTATATGCTTGGGATAGACTAGAGATGCTGATAGTGTCAAGTCTAATGTGTTGTGCAGGGATCTGAATTCGACTTTGGTGTGTTCTCGATCTGGTCTGCAAGGTGTAGAGAAACCTGACACAAGGATTTATGAGATTGCCTTGGAGAGAGCTGGTGTCGCACCAGAGGAAGTTCTGCATATTGGGGACAGCATGCGCAAAGACTACGTGCCAGCAAACAGTGTGGGGATGCATGCATTACTATTGGATAGATTTAAGACTCCTGATGTTGAGGAATGGAGGAAATCAGGTGCCATTGTGCTTCCTGACTTGATGGCAGCAAAAGATTTTCTTACTTAAGAAAACTCAACTTCCTGAGTGGCTTCTTTCCCATTCATGACTTTACATGTATAGTTTTTCCCATCATATCGTTTAGACTTTGATCACATATATTAACCAGCTGGTTTGTCCCCGAAATTTTGGTGGCTTGTTTTCACACCCTATGACCAAAACTTTTCAGGGATTTCATGGGGGAGAAATTGACACCAGTTTCAATGTTAACAAACTTGATCATAAAGAGAGAAAGATTAGATATTCTCTCCACTTCAAGCATTTTTCTTTTTCTTTTCGGTAACACTATTCACACTTGTTTCATACTGGTTGCGTGGTGTATTTGAAGTGGGTTTTTTTTTTTTTTTTTTTTTTTAAGTGGTTTGACATATGGAAACCACTTAAAACACGTCACGTGAACCAGTGAAATAAATGTGATAAGTAACTGCTAACAAGGGTGGAACTAGGAAATTTTGCTTGAGGTGGCAAAAATTAAAGACAAGAAGTTTTTTCTTGTGAAATTGCTTAATATATTAATATGGCATCTTGAAACAAAGTTTATGGTTCGAAAGTAGGAACTGTAATTGTAAGTTCTTGTTGGCTTAATTCGGTAAGCAAAATGGTGACCAAAAGTGCTAAGATTCATCATCCATTCAATTACCGTTCGGATGAGAAGAAGTGCTATTCGGACGCTTGAAGAATTCTATTTTTCCTGAGAGCCTCGTCTGCAATCTCGTTTGCAATCCCGTCCGGACGAGCTCAATAAACAAGAATTCTCGAGAGCCTCGTCTGCAGTCTCGTCTGAATCCTGTCCGGACGACTTTTACTAAAAAGGCCATATCTTGAGTTTCAAGCCTCTGATTGAAGCAATCTTTGCAGCGTTGGAAAGCTAACTCAATGATCTACAAATTCATGTTTCACGAGGTTTAGTCAATTCCAATGTTCACTAGGTCAAAACGGGCCATAAAGAGAAGACTACAAAGCTGGGCAGAATGGCTCGTCGGCAATCTCGTCCGGACGCGATTGCAAGCGGCCATGTGTTAAAAACACTTTCTGGCTGTGTTTTGTTGTCCCGTCCGGACGGCACATGTTCCCGTCCGGACACCGCGTACCTGTAATAGTTTTAAATGAATATAAACTCTTTCCTAGGTCTAGGGATGATAAGACTATTATAAATACACCTCTATAGGAAGAGAGAGGAACAAATTTTTTGATCTAGAATTCACCGTCGTGTGCTAAGAGAGTCTGTGACATAGAGAGTTTGTTCTCTCTCTTAGAGTGATCATTTGTGTTTATTTGTTGATTGTTGAAGTGAAGTCAACCGGAGTTCCGATGAAGGGAGATCACGTAGAAGGATTGTGCCAACTGTCTCTGGAAAGGGCTACTGCGGTAGAAGGCAAGTGGGTCACTTGTCTTATACAAAATCATGTCAATTGCAAATGTTTTGTAAGTGTGAATGTCCTGTAATCCTTTATTCTTTTACTGGTTAGTTGATTTCCTAGGTCTAGCTGCCCCAGAGAGGTTTTACTTTTAGAGAGTTCTCTAATTGATTTCCTCTTCGTAACCAAAATATCTGTGTTGTTTATTGTTTATTGTTTCATATATTTTTGGTTGTTTATTAATTGTTAGGTCAGATCTATTCCCACATAAATTGTGTGAAACACCTATACATTCAAAATAGGTATCGTATATAGAATTTTCAGTAATGTTAGAACATTTTTTTGTTAGTGGCATGGTTGTTCCTGTAAGATAGAACAAAATTTTTTTTTTTCGGTGGCATGATTGTTTCTGTAAGATGGAACAAAAGTTAGGCAAGAGCATGTTTAGGGAATAATTCCGATACTTAAAACAATTATCGATTTGGGGTGGATCAAGACTCGAGTCCAAAGAAAGGAGATTGATTTTTGAAAGTCCACTGAGCTCATCCTTTCTTCAGCAAGTCTAATTGAACAGTGACAAGATCTTGGATAGTATGTTAACGTATTAATTGCCAAGTGATTCAGAATCGATGTTAAGATTGAGATCCAATCCCCATTTCACTGATCGAATAACTCTGGACTGGTTGTGGCCTCGAACAGCGAGGTACAACCTTGGGCCTTAGCTGGTCATGGGCCCGGACTAGAGGGACGCTAACAATGCCCAGCTTCTTTGGTTACTGTTTGGGCTTTCATTGGGCGGCCCAATTACTAACATGCAAGATTTTGTTGACATTGCGGGAGTTATCAAACTTCTGGGGTTCATCTGCTGGAAAATAATTAAGGGACAAATACACAATCCGTAGCACATCTTCTCCTCAGACGCTTGCATGTTGCCACTCTCCTTCATTCCGCCACATGTCTGGAGTCCCTTTCCACGGCAAACAAACTTCCAACGGACGACTTTAGCTGATAATCAACTCTGGATTTGGGTGTTTGGGGTTTGGGACTGCGATGAACACCATGATTATCAAGTCTGTCTTTGGATTTGGGGTAGTAAATGGGCTTTGAGGTTGCCGCCTTGGCCTCGTCAGTGAACTTTTTTTTTTTCTTTCTTCTTTTGTTTGATGGACAAATTGAAGCCAAACTTACTGCATTGTTGTCATAGTCAGAGAAGCACACAGCTTGATGTGTGGGCCTCATCATGGCTAGTGAACCTAGAGTCTTATTGTTCATAAACCTTGTCTTTAGGCGCATAAAAAATCAACATATCTTTAAATTAGACAAATTGTAACGGAATTGTAATTCTAACACACTGTAATGGACTGAAGTGGATGGAAAAGAGAAGAAGAAAATGAATGATGAATTGATGAAAATGGAAACCGTTTATAAAAAACTAAACATTTCAAGGTTGCTTAAACCTCTAAAGTTTCCGAGGAACATTTTACAAATTCTTTTGATACCTTTATAATTATCTAAGGAGTCTTATATGTTAAATATATGAAAAATATATAATATTTTCCGTATATTCTATAATTACGTTGATATTCTTTATTTATGTACTGATTGTAATTAAATATTGAGATTGAAATCAAATCAAGGGGATTTGATTACTATACTTATATTTAGACACTACCCTATAAATATGAACATTTGTATTGTAGACAAATTAAGTTAATGAACACAATGTAGCCCTTAAGTTTATTTCGAGTGGTGAACGTAAGTGTTTAATACCGAACCACCCGTAAAGTTCATTGTGTTATTTTCTCTATATTCCTTCCTCTTATTTCTGTATCATCATTATTTCAACATTATATATATAAACTCAGCTGTAACTACTTGATCCTAACTACAAGGCCCAACTAACAACTAATCTAGTAGTAGGAATAGGCTATAATATCTATCACTTTAGACCCATTACACAAATGGCATCTTGTTTTGTTTACAAAGTCTAGCTCCAGACTCTTACCAGACAACTTTTGGGTGGGCCAAGACCAAACCTTGGGGTTGCCAAACGCCAGATGACATATGATATCTTATATTTTATTTGCTTTCACAATAAAAGTAATTTGTTTTGGTCTCCCAGCTTTTTTGTTCACTCAAAATATAGTCTTCTTAAAGTTTCATTCATACCAGACAGAAAGCATTTATATATATATTTGAAACCAAAGATAGCTACTAGTCAAAAATAAAAGGGTTAAACACATTAATTTTTAGTACTTGTTTAACAACTTAATTTTTTCTTAGATAGGCTTCAATTCGTAACTTTAATTGGTACTTGTACCTAATTTATGGCTAAAAACAAAAATATTACTTTGCCAAACATATCCTATAACTTCAAGCACAACTTACATGAGAAAAAAGAAAGGGAAACTTCAGAAAACCCCTGAACTTCCAGCGATTTTGACAAACCCCCCTTGAATTTTCAAAACTCTCACTTAGGCCCCCTGAACTTCTGTTTTCTCTCACATAACACCCTTCCGTCCATATGAATCGTCAAACACTAACGGACGCCCACTCACGTGATATTCACGTGCTATTTTTCATGTTGCTTACCCATTTTGCCCTCATTAGTACTAACCAAAATTCCCAAACTACCAGCATTCGAAAAGTGGGAAAAATTAAAACCTAATTCCACTAATTATCGAGCCGAAATTCCCAAACGCTTCTAGAAGGGTCTGCTCGTGCGAACCATCATCTTCGTCGTCGGTGAACCATTTTGGCTAGAGTTTGGGTATCGATCTGCAACGGTTTAGTCAGAAGTCCCATCTAAATCACTTGGGATCCACGATAATCAACTAAGTTTCGTTATCCCTAAAATATACATTTAGGGTTTGTATTAGAAATTTTCTGAGATTTGTGTTTGACCAACAATTTGTATCGGATGTTTGGGGGGTTTTGTAACGTCTTTGGAATGGATTTTGTGGAGATTGTAGTTTAGGGTATTATTTATTTGAAGTGGGTCATTCTGTCATCGTTTGAAGTGGGTCATACTAAAATTTGTTTAGGGTGTTTGTCAGACAATGCGTTAAAAGTTGTCATGTGTTTATGGTTTAGGATCGTTTGTTTTGTTAAAAGTTGTTGTTCTTTTGTCTGATGTAGATGTGGTCCCCTAGGTTTGACTTGTGTTGGACACGTGAGTAGCACCATGACTTTTATACTACGAATAAAGTGGTAAAGTGGTCCCTTCCATTACCTTTAAGGGAATGAAGTGATCCTGCTTTATCATAGAATTTTTGGTTGCTGAGCTTATAAGAGACAACTGTGCTTAGTGTATTGGCAGAGAGTTTCAGTTGTTGTGGAGTTGTTGCTTTCGGTTTAGGGGTAATGTAGTCATTTGGGTTTAGAAAAAAGGGGACCACGACCACACTGCTTACATTTGGTTTTCAAATTACTACTTAAACCTTGTAGTTTGTTGGTGGCTGCTATGAGTACAGGGGGAAGATGGATAATTTTTCTTAAATGGACAATTATATTAAAAGTTGTGTTTGTGATATAAATTAGGATAAGATAAAATATATGCTTTAGGGTTGTTTTTACTTTGCTGAAATTGTGGGTGTGGTTGGGTTGTTTTTACTTTACTGAAATTTAGGGGTTGGTTGTTTTTACTTTGCTATCATTGTGGGTTGGGTAGTTGTTTTTACTTTGCTGAGTTGAGTTAGGGTTGGGTAATTTGTGTGTTGTTTTGGTTTAATTTTTACCTTGATGGATTTTAGAACAATGAGTGATCACTTGAAAATCAATTTGGGTGTACTTTATTGCAAATGTTGTGCATTCATAAACCCTAAATGTATGCTGAGTTGAGTTAGGGTTGGGTAATTTGTGTGCTGTTTTGGTTTAATTTTTACCTTGATGGATTTTAGAACAATGAGTGATCACTTGAAAATCAATTTGGGTGTACTTTATTGCAAATGTTGTGCATTCATAAACCCTAAATGTATGCTGAGTTGAGTTAGGGTTGGGTAATTTGTGTGTTGTTTTGGTTTAATTTTTATCTTGATGGGTATAATATTAAACTACATTTCAATGTAATGAATGTGATAGGATACGCGATGGGTACACGTTGTATCAGGTTTGAGGTGCACTATGGGGGTGTTTTTAACAGGCAATGTAGGATTAATTATGTTGAGGGTAATGTTAGTAATTACCCACACCCATATGATGTATACAAGTTGAAATTTGCTGACATAGAGGATGTGTGTAGTACATATGGCTATAGGTCTGGGAGCCTTCTTTATTACAGTTTACCAGGATTGCTTTTAGACCAAGGCTTAAGACTTATGTCGTCTGACTACAATGTAAATGAAATGGTTGCAATACATTTAGATCAGGATCTGGTAGTGTTGTATATAGTAAGTTATGGTGTAGTGGAGGATGTAGTTGATGAAAAGGAAGAGGAGGATTCAGAGAATGAGAGGGCGGTTGTGTTTAGGAAGGATGTCTTCTGGGATGCAGTGCTTAATGATGATACAGATTGTGTTGATTCTGAGGATGATGCTACTCATCCTAGTGGGGACATCCATGATGGGGTTGGAAAGTCTGAAGGGGTTGTTGAAGAGGCAGATGTGGATGGGGATGTTAGGGATGCTGGTGAGGGTGATGCTGGTGAGGATGCTGGTGAGGGTGGGGCTGTGGAGGGTGGGGAAGAAAGTGATGGTAGTGTAGAGAAGTATGATAGTGATCATTTAGAATCACCCCCTTCTAGTGATGATGATAATGCAATTCACAGAATCCGTAGGGATGTAACCACAAGAGTTCCTTTTGATCCTACTGATATGGATAATCCGACATTGGTTGTAGGGAATACATTTCAAGATGCAGCTGAATTTAGAAAAGCCGTGAGACAGTACAATATGATGAGAGGGAAGGATTTGAAATTCAAGAAAAATGAAAAGAAGAGGATTGTGATTGTTTGCAAAGATACAAATTGTAGGTATAGGGTATATGGGAGGCAGTTGAAGAATGAGATGACATTCCTTTTAGTATCCCTTAGGCCCAAACACAGCTGTTCCAGGAAGTACCAAAATCATATGGTCACTTCAAGTTGGATTGCTGAGTGGTGCATAGATTCTTTTAGAGAGCAGCCAAACATGCCCATAGATGTGTTGCAAAAAAAAGTGAAATCCAAATATAACGTGGATGTCCATGTCAGTTCTCTGTATAGAGCAAGGAAAAAAACAAGAGAATCAATTTATGAAAAACTGGATGAGCAGTACCATCAGTTGTGGGATTATTGCTCCATAGTTAGGAGCACTAATGTAGGTAGTTGTTTCCTGTTGATGGTTGAGAGACCAATGGCTCAGGTGACATGCAGATTTCAGAGACTTTACATTTCATTGGCAGCCATGAGGAATGGTTTTTTGGAAGGGTGTAGGCCTGTTGTGGGTCTTGATGCATGTTTTTTGAAGGGAACGTATAAGGGGCAGTTGATGTCTGCTGTGGGCAGGGATGCCAACAACAACATGTACCCTATTGCAATGGCTGTCGTAGAGGCTGAGACGAAAGATAGCTGGACATGGTTTCTTGAGGCACTTGTTGCAGATCTTGGCCCTACTCCACATGGGTTGACTTTCATTTCGGATCGATAGAAGGTAAAATACTTGTATTAATTTATTATTCATATCAATTTAGTATTTATTGTAATGCAATTAATTATTTGTTTCAACTATTGTGCAGGGCCTCATCCCAAGCCTAGAACAAGTATGTCCATAGTCTGAGCATCGTACATGTGTTAAGCACTTGTATGCGAATTTCAGAAGCGTTGGTCATCGAGGGATGCTATTGAAGGATCTTCTTTGGCGAGCTGCCGTATCATACACAAAGATTGAGTTTTACGGAGTAATGGATGAGCTGAAGATGGTTAGCAAGGATGCGCATGCTTACCTAGAGAAGATAGATCCTAACACTTGGTGTAGGGGATGGCTCAATACACATTGTAAATCCAGCCTCTTACACAACAATACTTGTGAGAGTTTTAATTCATGGATCAAAAAATTCCGTGACCAAACAATTTTAAGCATGTTGGAAGGGATTAGATGTAAGTTGATGAGAAGGTATGTGAGGAAGAAAGAGTTGATAAGGTCAATGGAGGAGGCCTTAGGGCCAAAGATTAGGAATAAGCTAGAAAAAGAAGAGGATGAAGCCAGTAACTGTTGGTGTACATATGCCGGTCAGGGTATGTTTGAGGTTGAGTGCCTTGGGAGAAAATTTGTTGTAGATATGAAAGCTAGTACTTATGGCTGCAGGAAATGGGATGTAACTGGTATCCCATGTGCACATGCAATTTCTGCCATTTTACACAAAGGTGGGGACCCAATTGATTATTTGAGTGAGTACTATGGCAAGGAAAAGTACCTCAAGGCTTATGACCACATTGTCTATCCTGTGCCAAGTGAAGATCAATAGCCTAGAAGCAGCCAACCAAAGATTGAGCCACCCAAGGCGAGGGCAGCTCTGGCAGACCTAAGAAAGTAAGAGAAAGGGCCATTGATGAACCAAGAAACCGTAATACAATTAGGAAGGGGGAGAACAAAAATCAATGTGGGTACTACATGAAGTTTGGCCACAATAAGAGATCATGCGTTGCTAGGCAGAGACAAGATGAAAGAATGGCACGTGTCAGAAAGTACAACAGAGATAATGCATCAATTGACTGAAATTTGGACATGGTATCCACTCAATTGCTGATTATTGTTTAATTGACTAAATTTGTTTACATATTTAATTATTTATTTATTTATTCATTTTTCTTGTCAGTTGATGCAGGATGGATCTTCAACTACCACTATAACTACCGGTAGGAAAAGGGGAAGAGTGAACACACCATCAGGTTCACAAAGAGCAGGAGGATCACAATCTGGTGGTTGTTCAACAACCACAACTGAAAGACCTTCACAGCCGGCATCAGAGCATGTCTCACAGCCTGCATTTAGGCCAGCATCAGAGATTGCATCACTTCACAACTCCTGGCAGCCTGCATTTAGGGCAGCATCAGAGATGGCATCACCACAAGTCTCACTGCCTGCATCCCATCCTGCAGCACAGGTTGCATTTAGGCCATGTTCAGAGATTGCATCACAGCCTATGGGAGTAGGAACCTCTGCCACACAACCAGGAAATGCACCTGCTGCCACCCAACCAGCCAAAACAACAACACCTTATGCCTACAAACAAAATGTGAGTCATTCTTCATATCCATGTAATTAAGAGGGAGAAAAAATATAGGGGCCTAATTGTATACCACCTAACTTGTAGGCATCTACCATTTTTGGGAACAAAAATAAAAGAACCTTAGGGTTGACAACAAGGACGAGAGCAGGTGGTAGGCTGAGGGAACATGTTAGAAGTGGAAGAGAACCTGCCAACAGGCAGAAGCTGGTTGTTGATCTCACTGGCAGCCCTACTGGGCCACCACCAATTCCAGGGGGTGAACCATTATTCTCTTGGGGTCCTCCTAAAGTTGGGGGATGACATTTAGAATAGTCCCGTATGATTTCAACATACAAAAGGGCCAAGGGACAGCTGCTAACTATCCACTAGGTTTTGATGAACATGTTCGAAGAATGGACAAAGGGAAGAAGAAAATGCATGGACCTTGACTGTTTTGTGAGAACTAACCTTTTTTTTTTTTTTTGTGTTTAGGGTGGTATGTAAGCATTGTAAACCCTAAACTTTATTAGAACTTGTAGCAGTTTGAGGTATTTTGTAAACATTGTAATGGTTGACCTCTTTGGACATGTGGCTATTTGGGGTCAACTCCATTTTGTGTTTGACCACTCACGGCTTGTAACTGTTTGGTGTATTGTGTAAATATTGTAATGGATGAAATATTGTAGATGATGGTCATGTATTTTTTGGATGTAGATGATGTAACTTTTCATAAGATTATGATTTGGATTGAGGTATAATTTCTTAAGTAGTAAACACTAGCTATATCCGAGTGTTTGCTATGATTTTGATAGTTGGATTATTTTACAAGTGCTTAACCATTTAGTGTTGTTGTGGTTGTGGTATTAATTAGGTTACATTTTTTGGATGTGGATGATGTAACTTTTCATAAGATTGTGATTTGGATTGAGGTATAATTTCTTAAGTAGTAAACACTAGCTATATCCTAGTGTTTGCTATGATTTTGATAGTTGGATTATTTTACAAATGCTTAACCATTTAGTGTTGTTGTGGTTGTGGTATTAATTAGGTTACATTTTTTGGATGTGGATGATGTAACTTTTCATAAGATTGTGATTTGGATTGAGGTATAATTTCTTAAGTAGTAAACACGAGCTATATCCTAGTGTTTGCTATGATTTTGATAGTTGGATTATTTTACAAGTGCTTAACCATTTAGTGTTGTTGTGGTTGTGGTATTAATTAGGTTACATTTTTTGGATGTGGATGATGTAACTTTTCATACTTTGGAAATTGGATTGAGGTCTTTTTCTTCTTAAGTAGTAAACACTATCTATATCTAGTGTTTGTTATGCTTTTGATAGTTGGATTATTTTACAAGTGCTTAACCATTTAGTGTTGTTGTGGTTGTGGTTGTGGTATTAATTAGGTTACATTTTTTGGATGTGGATGATGTAACTTTTCATACTTTGGGAATTGGATTGAGGTCTTTTTCTTCTTAAGTAGTAAACACAATCTATATCTAGTGTTTGTTATGCTTTTGATAGTTGGATTATTTTACAAATGCTTAACCATTTAGTGTTGTTGTGGTTGTGGTATTAATTAGGTTACATTTTTTGGATGTGGATGATGTAACTTTTCATACTTTTGGAATTGGATTGAGGTCTTTTTTTTCTTAAGTAGTAAACACTATCTATATCTAGTGTTTGTTATGCTTTTGATAGTTAGATTATTTTACAAGTGCTTAACCATTTAGTGTTGTTGCGGTTGTGGTTTTAATTAGGTAACATTTTTTGGATGTGGATGATGTAACTTTTCATAGGATTGTGATTTGGATTGAGGTATAATTTCTTAAGTAGTAAACACTATCTATATCTAGTGTTTGCTATGCTTTTGATAGTTGGATTATTTTACAAGTGCTTAACCATCTAGTGTTGTTGTGGTTGTGGTATTAATTAGGTTATATTTTTTGGATGTGGATGATGTAACTTTTCATAAGATTGTGATTTGGATTGAGGTATAATTTCTTAAGTAGTAAACACTAGCTATATCCTAGTGTTTGCTATGATTTTGATAGTTGGATTATTTTACAAATGCTTAACCATTTAGTGTTGTTGTGGTTGTGGTATTAATTAGGTTACATTTTTTGGATGTGGATGATGTAACTTTTCGAAGATTGTGATTTGGATTGAGGTATAATTTCTTAAGTAGTAAACACTAGCTATATCCTAGTGTTTGCTATGATTTTGATAGTTGGATTATTTTACAAGTGCTTAACCATTTAGTGTTGTTGTGGTTGTGGTATTAATTAGGTTACATTTTTTGGATGTGGATGATGTAACTTTTCATAGGATTGTGATTTGGATTGAGGTATAATTTCTTAAGTAGTAAACACTATCTATATCTAGTGTTTGCTATGCTTTTGATAGTTGGATTATTTTACAAGTGCTTAACCATCTAGTGTTGTTGTGGTTGTGGTATTAATTAGGTTATATTTTTTGGATGTGGATGATGTAACTTTTCATAAGATTGTGATTTGGATTGAGGTATAATTTCTTAAGTAGTAAACACTAGCTATATCCTAGTGTTTGCTATGATTTTGATAGTTGGATTATTTTACAAATGCTTAACCATTTAGTGTTGTTGTGGTTGTGGTATTAATTAGGTTACATTTTTTGGATGTGGATGATGTAACTTTTCGAAGATTGTGATTTGGATTGAGGTATAATTTCTTAAGTAGTAAACACTAGCTATATCCTAGTGTTTGCTATGATTTTGATAGTTGGATTATTTTACAAGTGCTTAACCATTTAGTGTTGTTGTGGTTGTGGTATTAATTAGGTTACATTTTTTGGATGTGGATGATGTAACTTTTCATAGGATTGTGATTTGGATTGAGGTATAATTTCTTAAGTAGTAAACACTATCTATATCTAGTGTTTGCTATGCTTTTGATAGTTGGATTATTTTACAAGTGCTTAACCATCTAGTGTTGTTGTGGTTGTGGTATTAATTAGGTTATATTTTTTGGATGTGGATGATGTAACTTTTCATAAGATTGTGATTTGGATTGAGGTATAATTTCTTAAGTAGTAAACACTAGCTATATCCTAGTGTTTGCTATGATTTTGATAGTTGGATTATTTTACAAATGCTTAACCATTTAGTATTGTTGTGGTTGTGGTATTAATTAGGTTACATTTTTTGGATGTGGATGATGTAACTTTTCAGAAGATTGTGATTTGGATTGAGGTATAATTTCTTAAGTAGTAAACACTAGCTATATCCTAGTGTTTGCTATGATTTTGATAGTTGGATTATTTTACAAGTGCTTAACCATTTAGTGTTGTTGTGGTTGTGGTATTAATTAGGTTACATTTTTTGGATGTGGATGATGTAACTTTTCATAGGATTGTGATTTGGATTGAGGTATAATTTCTTAAGTAGTAAACACTATCTATATCTAGTGTTTGCTATGCTTTTGATAGTTGGATTATTTTACAAGTGCTTAACCATCTAGTGTTGTTGTGGTTGTGGTATTAATTAGGTTATATTTTTTGGATGTGGATGATGTAACTTTTCATAAGATTGTGATTTGGATTGAGGTATAATTTCTTAAGTAGTAAACACTAGCTATATCCTAGTGTTTGCTATGATTTTGATAGTTGGATTATTTTACAAATGCTTAACCATTTAGTGTTGTTGTGGTTGTGGTATTAATTAGGTTACATTTTTTGGATGTGGATGATGTAACTTTTCAGAAGATTGTGATTTGGATTGAGGTATAATTTCTTAAGTAGTAAACACTAGCTATATCCTAGTGTTTGCTATGATTTTGATAGTTGGATTATTTTACAAGTGCTTAACCATTTAGTGTTGTTGTGGTTGTGGTATTAATTAGGTTACATTTTTTGGATGTGGATGATGTAACTTTTCATACTTTGGCAATTGGATTGAGGTCTTTTTCTTCTTAAGTAGTAAACACTATCTATATCTAGTGTTTGTTATGCTTTTGATAGTTGGATTATTTTACAAGTGCTTAACCATTTAGTGCATGTTGTTGTGGTTGTGGTTGTGGTATTAATTAGGTTACTTTTTTTGGATGTGGATGATGTAACTTTTCATACTTTGGGAATTGGATTGAGGTCTTTTTCTTCTTAAGTAGTAAACACTATTTATATCTAGTGTTTGTTATGCTTTTGATAGTTGGATTATTTTACAAATGCTTAACCATTTAGTGTTGTTGTGGTTGTGGTATTAATTAGGTTACATTTTTTGGATGTGGATGATGTAACTTTTCATACTTTTGGAATTGGATTGAGGTCTTTTTTTTCTTAAGTAGTAAACACTATCTATATCTAGTGTTTGTTATGCTTTTGATAGTTAGATTATTTTACAAGTGCTTAACCATTTAGTGTTGTTGTGGTTGTGGTTTTAATTAGGTAACATTTTTTGGATGTGGATGATGTAACTTTTCATAGGATTGTGATTTGGATTGAGGTATAATTTCTTAAGTAGTAAACACTATCTATATCTAGTGTTTGCTATGCTTTTGATAGTTGGATTATTTTACAAGTGCTTAACCATTTAGTGTTGTTGTAGTTGTGGTATTAATTAGGTTATATTTTTTGGATGTGGATGATGTAACTTTTCATACTTTTGGAATTGGATTGAGGTTTTTTTCTTCTTAAGTAGTAAACACTATCTATATCTAGTGTTTGTTATGCTTTTGATAGTTGGATTATTTTACAAGTGCTTAACCATTTAGTGTTATTGTGGTTGTGGTATTAATTAGGTTACATTTTTTGGATGTGGATGATGTAACTTTTCATAGGATTGTGATTTGGATTGAGGTATAATTTCTTAAGTAGTAAACATTATCTATATCTAGTGTTTGCTATGCTTTTGATAGTTGGATTATTTTACAAGTGCTTAACCATTTAGTGTTGTTGTGGTTGTGGTATTAATTAGGTTACATTTTTTGGATGTGGATGATGTAACTTTTTATAGGATTGTGATTTGGATTGAAGTATAATTTCTTAAGTAGTAAACACTATCTATATCTAGTGTTTGCTATGCTTTTGATAGTTGGATTATTTTACAAGTGCTTTTGTGGTATTAATTAGGTTAAAGTGAGTACATGTGGATGATGTAACTTTTAATACTTTTGGATTTAAATTGAGTTCAATTGATTTCAGGTTGCCAATGTTTTATTTCCCAAGTTGAAGGCAACACAACAATAAGAGAAATTTCGGTCACAAGTGGGTTGGAAAATTTCGTGAACAAATCAATTTGGATACTTGTAAATTTGTACCAAGAAAATTCAAACAAACCATGCCAAATATCACACAATAGTTGGGTACAAAAAACCTAACCATATTGTCAATTGATACAAGTCTGATACAAATAAAGACAACAAAATGTCTTTTTCAACTGCTTAACATCAGCTTTGATGCAAGTCTATTAGAAAAAGAAAAACACAACAATACAGCAACAAGACACCAACAACATGCAAGTGCAATTCAAAACTTCAGCTGCATCGAACGATACTTATTCTCAACCCTTTCAAGTTTAAGTGCAAAATTAGCAGCATCAACTTCAATTTTTGACTTGTACTCAGCAAGTTCAATCTTGCATTTTAACACTTCCATTGCCCTTTAGGACTTCAAATTGTGCTGCCACGCCAACAACATCGACATCAGTCGATCCCCGCACACACAAAATTCTGGTTCAACCCATTTAAAAAAATTGCAACCACGATTTGTTTCATCCTACATAATCACACAAATTAGGGTCACACAAATTAGGGTTTAATCCATCATTAAAGGATTTAGGCATAACGGGAATAGCAGCAAATTTATGTGAAAAAAAAAAAAAAAAAATCTCAAAAACATCTTACCACATAATTTACACAGGCATAAAACCTTTTTCCCATGATTTTTAGTTGTTGATGTTGTTTTGACAACGGTTTTGCTCCCACATCTACAAATTGGATAGCTCGATCTTGAATCGCTTAGCTCACCCTCGAAGTGCTCTATCTTTAACCGTCGTCACCTCGCCGGTACTGGACAATGAGTAATTTTGCCGGTGGATGATTTTCGCCGGTCTGGGTCTCACCGTCATGTGGGATTCTTCGCCGCCGGATGTACTTATATTCAGTTTTCTTTCTTCGACTTTCTTTCTAAGCTTTCGAATCGATGACTGGAACCCATTTTGCCATCAGCTTCCACATTTTTTCCGCAAGCTTCGGCCGTGGGTCTTCGTGTTCGACTTTGGTGTGCTTGGACGAGTGAGAAGACTGAGCGTGTGTGTGTAAGGGTGACGGTGAAGAGTTAGTAAGACACTAATGAGGGCAAAATGGGTAAGCAACATGAAAAATAGCACGTGAATATCACGTGAGTGGGCGTCCGTTAGTGTTTGACGATTAATATGGACGGAAGGGTGTTATGTGAGAGAAAACGGAAGTTCAGGGGGCCTAAATGAGAGTTTTAGAAATTCAGAGAGGGTTTGTCAAAATCGCTGGAAGTTTAGGGGAGTTTTCTAAAGTTTCCTCAAAAAAGAAAAAAGAAAAAAACGTACACTAGTTGCCAGTAGACCATATATCGATGCCACATTGCTATGAATCACGAGGTTTCATTATATGTGCATGCCCCAAAACCGAGTGGGGCCCGGCATTTCCTAATATCCAAGATGTGAACTTCGGACTTTGTCTAGATGGTCTTGGGCATGAAGAGAAGCATTTCTCTTCTTAAAAAGCCGATATTTCCGGCATTATTTTAATTTTAAGGTTACGTTAATCTTATAATATTAATGCACTACAAGCATCCACATTTCAGACAATACAAAATATTAGTAAAACAAAAATGCTAGTTGCGACCTGCTACTCGTAATTCGTAATTATTTTAAAATTATTTCTTCTGAGAAAGAAACAAAGTTCAAAAGATATATTTAATGGACTGACTTTTAAAGTTGGTGAAAGTAATTAATAAAAAAAATTTAAAATATATATATATATATATATATATATATATATATATATATAAGTTGAGACAAGTGGGTTTCATCCTTCAATTCACCTTGTAATTAACTAACTTGACCTTTTAAAAAGAGAAATTGGGACAAGAGACAAATTTCGAAGACTTTGCGAGCCATTTCATATTGTCGAGGTCAGTCAAATTTTAGATGCCTCAGCATTTACGTTGGCTATTTTATTGAGCCAATATGCTAAAATTTCTCTCCAACAGACTCAACGTAATAACCAATGAGTTGAGGAGCCACAGTACTCAACAAGTTTCTTGGGTTATGTAAATAAAATATATTAAGCAATTAGCCCATCATGTGCTAGAACTTCTCTCCTATATTAAAAATAATTTTCTCTTCTCTCCATGCATGTGCTACAAACGGTTGGATGCTATTCTACGGTTTGGATGGTATGAAGGAAAAAATGAAGAAAAAAAGAAAAAGAATAGAGAAATAATATTTAAATGATAGAAAAAGATTATTTAAATAAGATAATAAAAGTGATACGTTAAGATGTTAATCCAAATGTAAATACTTTAAAAAAGTAGGTAGTTAAAATAGATAAATGTGATGTATTGGCTAAAATTTAGCCAAAAATTTGCTGAGCCCGCTAAGTCAAGGTCAGTCAAATTAGATGCCTCATAGTTTCAACCTCATCCAACAGTCTACTGCTGTAGCTCTGTTTGGTAGCTAGATACCTTCATGAATCTTTTGAAGTCCTAACATGCACAAACGTTCTCTGTATTTCAAATAAAAATATATACTATTTGTTTCATAACTAAAATCTAAATTTGGTGTATACAGGGTCGGAAGTGGAAGCTTAATTCTAAAGGGCCTGGACTATATAAAAAAAATTTCAAGATCCGTAATAAGAAAAAAAGTTCTATTTTATTTTTTATTAAATTAAAACTTAAATTTTGATTAGATTATAACTTGATAGGGCTATAAATAAATCAATTCGTTCGACAACTTGCTCGGTTTAATTCGAGTCAAACTCGAGCTCGATACTCGAATAGCCGAAATTTGTTCCCATTTTTCATGATATTACGCATGGATAAGATATATCATTGCAAATTCTTCGAAAAAGAAAAAAAAAAAAAAATTGTGCCTTCCACAATGAAATCTGATAATTAAGTAAGATTTAAATAATTACAAAAATATTTCAATTTGTTTCCTATGTCAAATTTGACTACTATTTTAAATAGAAAAAGTCTGGGATGGCAATCTGAATAAAATAAAGAATTGTTAGGGAATGACCACTAACTTTATTTAAAAATTATGAAATTCGCCACTGATTAAAATTAAAGAGAAAAAATTCATGGCCAGTTTCAGCTCCTACGAACGCATAGCTTGCTTATTGTCGGAAGAAATTTCTTTGTAGATTTATTTAATTATTATAGAAACGTTTCTTTTGAGAAGAAAACCCACTTTCAAAAACAACAACCAAACATGCACGGTCTATATGTAGTCAACTACCAAACAATATATCAAAAATTTATGACATATCATAAATTTATTGGTTCTGACGTGTCATACTGAATCTGTTAAGTCAATGAATGTAATTTAAGTGTAGAGAATAAATTATTTTTTTGGCATACTTGAAGGATTTTTAAATTCATTTTGATACCATAATCACTGATTTTGTATTTTGGGTTGTTTTTATCTCTATATAATGATGAATATATTACCTTAACAAATCTACTCGAGGCTCCCCGTTTCTATCGGAGTACTACTAGCTCTGAAGCTCAATCTGCAACGGCTAGAATTCGAATAGAAAGTATTGCCAAGTACGTACCTGTGATAAATCTTCACCATAGTTGTCGTTATCATCATGACTTTAGCATTTTTCTCTTTCTCGTTACCTGCAAGTATTCTTTCATTTTTTTTAACACACTAACCCAGTATCATACCCTTTTTTTCTTCTCTTCCAATCCGTAAATCAAAATCTGGGTACTTTTGTCATGGTGGTTCTTATTGAATATCAGTTTGCATTGCTTCAGTTCATGGAAAGAATTTTGAGAAGCATACTGAGCAAGACAAATTGAAAATTTACCCGACGTCTTCAATCGAAATCATCTCTCTCTCTCTCTCTCTCTCTGTCTAAATCTTCAATTATGCAAATATCTCAATTGATGTAGCTTATATCAAGAAGGTCATGTATCAATTTTCCCTATATATTTACATGTTTTTGTTGTTGAAAATCTCTCTCTGATTTAATCAATACCAAGCACCCATTTCCTTCATATGGGAGGTCTTTAGTGTTTGAACACATTCCATACCTACTTTATGTAGCCATCACTCTTCATCTATATACTCACCTAATTAGGAATTCTATATCATCAGATTGATCATTATGTATTAATTTATTTATTTTCTATCTCATTTTATTTCCAAAGAAACAAGAAAAAAATGAGAGAAGCTGGTGCTATCAACAAGCCTCTTGAAAGAAGACAAAAGGAAAAGATGACAGCAGCAAGGAGTGAGACATTTCCATCAGCAAGTAATCCTCAAAGGGCTTCTTCTGGCCAAGCTATCAATCAACAAAGATCCTATTCCTTTCCATCATGTCCGACACACTTGGATCAGGGACCTAATGCAGGAGATGCTAGCCTTCAGGCTCTAGGGGCGCTTCTCGTTAACATTCAGCCTTCTTTAAGCTCTCTTCTAGAAGATTTGGCAAACTGGGATGCAGCTAGGCCTTTATCGGCGACAAACTTTGACAAACCCCAAGAAACTAGCTCACTTGCAAACACATCACATGAAGAACTGGAGCAGATAGTGTCAGAGGAGCCAAGCCCTACTGATTTGAGTAAGTGCTCCATCTCTCAATTCATAAAACGTATATCAAGATCGATATGTTCATGTGTCAATTTTCCCTATAAATTTACATGTTTTAATTTGTTGTTGAAAATATCTCTCTGATTTAATCAATACCAAGCACCCTTATGCTTCATGTGGGAGGTCTTTTAGTGTTTGAATACGATTACTAATATAAATCATCATTATCCATAAAATTAATTATTCCAAAATAGATAATTTTTTGATGTTGACATACTCTTCTCTACTCACCTAATTAGAATATATCTTCATCGTATCAGATTGATTATGTATTGATTTATTTATTTTCTATCAGCAAGGAGTGAGACATTTCCATCAGCGAGTCATCCTCAAAGGTTTTCTCCCGGAGAAGCTATCAATCAACAAAAAATCTCTTCCTTTCCATCATTTCCTACACACTTGGACCAGAGAGCGTCAAGTAGCTTAAATGCTGGCACGTCACAAGGAGGATCGGTGGAGATAGATGTAGAGGAGCCAAGCCCAAGTGAAGATTTTGAATATCAAACTAATGGGAGTAAGTACCTCTCTCTCTCTCTCTCGTCTAATTACGAATTATCGATCTTATGGAAAAGTGTTACCAATGCGTTTGTTCCATGATATCCGTTCCATTCCACTGAAAAAAACTGAATTCTGAAATAGGCTAAAATGTTTTGTTATACATCTTCTGTAGGCCAAGAAACAACCCAGAACAATAATAACAAATAAAGAAACAAAACAAGTTAAACAACAATTACAAACACGCATGCACACAAGTACACAAAGAAGAAGAAAGACAATTAAATTTCACATTGAGAAATAAAACCAGACTCTAAACAACACCTATAAGAGGGGTTGAATAGGTATTCACAAGATAATGCTGAATTTAAATATTATCCAACGATAACCAACACTCAAACATTAGAAAATAAATTCTTTAGTAGTAAAATAAAGACAAATAAGAAAATATCAATCACTACACAATTATCACAAGGACTTTAATGACAAAGTGGAAACCTTTTGAATAACTTTTCAAAATAAAACCACTCAGGGACAACTAAACCTTGTAAATTAATCAACTATAGAATAGTAAGGATTACAAAAAATTCACACTTACAAAACTTTTGAAATTGACACTCTCTTGGATAAGACAAGCTGCCCACTTGACTTCTATTGCTGTAGCTCTTCCAAACCTTCTGAAAAATTCATCTACTTGATCTCCTTTATCAAAACCCCGGTAGGCTTATATTGTTGTTGATGAAAGGTCATGGTTTACAACAAAATCTTTAAGAGAGTAAGAATTGAAAGCATAAAAACCTAAAATTTATCTCTTAGTACATGGAGGAAAAAACTATTTTTCTCTTAAAATATTGCATCAAATCCCAACAAAAAATAAGTTCTAAAAGCCCTTAAATAGACTTGAGAAAGTAACCCTAAATTCTTAAAGTTGGTGGTACAAAAATTGATTTTTTTACAACTGCCGTTCGGATGGGTAAGTGGCCATTTCGAAATGGAGCAGCTTAATTCCCACGATTGAACTTTTCAGTTTTTTCTTCACAGTCCGTATGGACACCATAAATGTTGGAATTAGAAATTTTTTCATCACGAAATACAAAATTGTAGCATTTTCAATTAGTTTTCCAACGACACCAAGTTTGACTTCATCGGATGTTGGAATGAAAATATATGATCAGTTTACTCCAACTGGGTCAATGTTAGAAGTCTTTCGTTCGAACGAAATTTGGAATTGAGCTCTCTAGAAAAATTCATTTTCCATCTGTCTGCTGACCCAGTCGAACGGACAAAATCTCTATTCGGCTAAGCACTGAAAACTTGATTTTTACAAAGATTCATTAGAACATGCACTAAAAACTTGATATTTACAAAGATTGCTTAGAACATTGTCTAAAACCAAATTACATTAAGGTATTTTGAGCACCGAATTAGCTAATACTAAAAACCTAACACACTTGTTGCAAATAAGCCTTTCTGCAGCAAGCGTGTTAAGTTTTTAGCATTGGCGAATTCGGTGCTCAAAATACCTAGCTCACGTAAGGTTATGAGATGAAGTAGTTCATCTAACATCTTTGCATGCATCGAAGTGTCATGAATTTTCACCAAAATTTGTAATTAATATGTTTTGTGTTTTTTTAAAAAAAAAAAAAAATTCTTGGGAATATATATATATATATATATATATACACACACTAGATGAATACACCTGGTATGGTCCCCTCGTTCAAGCTTGCAGAGCAGGTGATTGGCCGACTGCTAAGGCTGTTCTTGAGAAATTCCCAACATATGTTCGAGCTTCCATAAGGATAAATGGATCGAGAGCACTTCACATTGCGGTGGCCCACCAACACACCAGTTTTATAAAGAAATTGTTGAAATTGATGGGACCGGAGGACTTGGAATTGAAAACCAATTATGGATTTACGGCCCTTCACAATGCTGCTCAAGTAGGAAACGTCAGAATTGCGAAGCAGCTGCTGAAAATCAACGATAAGCTGTTATCGATTGGTGATATCCATGAAGACACATCACTCATTGTTGCAGCCTATTTTGGACACACAAACATGGTCTCGTATCTATTCCCCCTTAGTAGTACTTCTTTTGAACAGTTGACTCAAGAAAAACGTATCAATTTCCTTCATTATACTATCCGTAATGATATGTATGGTATGCCCTACAACTAACTATAACTTTGTTTGATACATTTGATGCAGTTATACAAGTTGGATGGAGTTACCACGTACTTTTATTGCAATATTAGCGACCATATACTGTAAGCATTATTTCTTAACCCACCTTTGGACAATCATCAAATTAATGTGTCGTTTCTATATATGGTCAGATATAGCAATCAAAATTCTGGTAATGGATCCAAACATAGCAAATGCCAGCATTGAATGCTCGTGGGAAGCGTTGGAAATGTTCGCCATGAAACCATTCTCAATTGGCAGCGAAAGAGAGCTATCATTCTGGAAAAGTCCCTTAAAATATTCATGTTAGTTTTCCTCCAACCCAAACTTCTTTAATTGAAAAGATATTTACGACATGTCCCAAGTATATATAGTTCTTTTATTACATTAATCACAACTTGATGACAATTTTACTCATATTAGCTTCGAATGGGAAAATGCTCTTATTCAATTTCATTAAATCTTTAGATGATATCTACTTCTAAACTATGGAAAATTCTATGAGATTATAAGTTATTTTCTATCCTAAATGTCTCATCAATCTATTGTAATACTTGTATGTAACCGTTGCTTTAATTTATACACAAACAAGAAAATAGTCACTACTGTTTTTCTTATTTGGCGAAAGCTAGCATTTCTTTTTTACTTAAATTCAAAAGATATAACAGATTTAAAGTGCCTGGGTTTTGCATAAACAAAACTTGTCTTAAGGAGTCAATAATTAGGACACAAATAGCCCCATCTATAATCTTTGCATTTTTATTTTATAAAGCTGTTAATATAATTTCTTATTAAGGATATTGGTAAACTAATTGAATTTATAGATGTGATATTTCTTTATTACCGAACCATTTCTGATTTCTGAATAGATTCTTTCCTCAACACCATAGGTTTCAAAGGGACCTATAACAAAGCTTTCATGTAGGCATCAGCCCATCAATTAGTTGAAAGACTTTTGAGAAAGGATGGAAATCCAGAAGGCCTGAGCTTATCAAAATTTGCTGACACTACAAAAATGGGGCTAGTTTTTGACTAGGGGTTTTTGACGTGTCAATGGTATTGACACGTCAAAAACCTCTTTTTGACGCGCCATTTTTGACGTTTATCGACCGTTAAAAGGGTAGGTGTCAAAAAACTGGGGTTTTTGACGTGTCTACAGTGACACGTCAAAAACTTTTGACGTGTCGGGAGTAACACGTCAAAAAAAATATTTTTGACGTGGTAGTGTTGCCACGTCAAAAACATTTTTGACGTGTCAATTTTGCCACGTCAAAAATATTTTTGACGTGCTGAATTTTAGCACGTCAAAAATATTTTTGACGTGGCAAAATTGACACGTCAAAAAATTTTTGACGTGTCAGTTTTGCCACGTCAAAAATTTTGGCCATTAAAAAAATATTTTAATTACAATTTTTTTTAATTAAAAAATTTATTAATTTAAATTATTTTTCAATTAAAATTATATGGTCAGCTCTCTCTCTCCCCAGCTCTCTCCTCTCTTCTCCCCCCCCATTTTCGTTACCCCCCCAGCTCTCTCCCTCTCTTCTTTTCTCCATTTTCTTACTCTCTCTCTTCTTTCTTCTTTTCTCCATTTTCCATTTTCATTCTGCCCCAGCTCTCTCCTCTCTTCTTTTCTCTATTTTCTTACTCTCTCTCTTCTTTCTTCTTTTCTCCATTTTCCATTTTCATTCTTTGCTCTCTCCTCTCTTCTTTTCTCCATTTTCTTACTCTCTCTCTCTTCTTTCTTCTTTTCTCCATTTTCTTACTCTCTCTCTCTTCTTTCTTCTTTTCTCCATTTTCCATTTCCCCAGCTCTCTCCCTCTTTTCTTTTCTCCATTTTCTTACTCTCTTCATTTTCAAAAACTCAAAACCAAATCAAAAAATTAACCTGAAAAATCAAAAACCCAAACCCAAAAAATCTTCTTATCTTCTATTCTTCTTCTTCTCTTTTCCATTTTTTTTTTTGCAGATCTACTTCTCTTCTCCTTTATTTTTCTTCTTTTTCTTCTTCCCTCTAGAGGGAGCTGGCCGGCTGCAGAGAGATTGAGAGAGGAGAGAGAGAGAGAGAGAGAGAGAGAGAGTTGAGTCTGAAAATGAGAGAAAAATGACCAAAGATATAAAAGAAATATAAAGGAAAAAAAAGAGGGAAAGAAGATAGGAAAAAGGGAAAAAGTTAAAAATCCCGCTTTTTTAGTGACGTGTTAACATTTAGCACGTCAAAAATTTTTGACGTGCTAAAAGTTACACGTCAAAAATAAACCAGATTTAAAAAAAAAAAAAAAAAAAAAAATTGAAACAAGAATAATTTTTGACGTCTTGGGTTTTGCACGTCGAGAAATTTCGACGTACAAAACCAAAGACGTCAAAAACTCTATCTCTATATATATATATATATATATATATATCGTTTATATATGTGATATATATAATTAAAAGAATTTAAAATAATAACTTTTATTAGCCTTGCATGGCACGTCAAAAGACTAATAAAAATATATTTTATTTATATATGTATATTTCTGATTTATATATATATATATATATATATATATATATATATATATATATATATATATATAATTTCATATATAATTATAATAAAACAAAAATAATATGATAAATTATTATATTTTTAATTATATAATATAATGAATTTATAATATATTATAAAAATATTATAAATATATAATATTTTTGAAGTGTCATGTGTGGCACGTAAAAAACTTATAATATATATATATATATATATATATATATAATCTTATTTAAATTATTATAAATTTTATTTATTTAAATTTTATTAAAATTATATTTACTCTATCATATATTTACTCTATCCAATTAAAATTAATTAGAGAATAAATAAATTAATATTCTAGATGTATAGATAATTAGATGTATCAACTAACCGACCACATATGTTGTGTTTGTCGAGTTCATATGAGGTTTGCGGGTCTTATAAAATAAATGTATCAAGTATGTTTTATATATTTTTACAAAATTAATATGACTAGCTATCATATTAATATTACTAGACTGATCAATTTATGCATGCATGATATATATATATATATATATACCAAGTAATTTATACTAATATGATAAACTATAATTTTCCTATCCAATCAAAATTAATTTTTTATGTCAATTAACATTAATTGTGTTTTAATACATATTTTTTTATATCAAAATTAAAATTAGTTTTGACATATATATATATATATAATTAAAATTAATATTTTTTTGACGTGTCATGCTTGACACGTCAAAACATTTTGACGTGCCATGCATGACACGTCAAAAGTTTTTGACGTGCCATGTGTGGCACGTCAAAAACTTATAATAAATATATATATTATCTTATGCATGCATATATATATATATATATATAAAGAATTATAATTTATAATTTATACTTTATACTAATGATAATAAACTATAATTTATACTAATGACAGTAAAAATTAATTTTTTATGCCAATTAACATTAATTGTTTTTTAATGCATATTTGTTTATATCAAAATTAATGTTACATTTTTTTTTTATTAAAAAAAGTTTTTGACGTGTGGAATTGACACGTCAAAAGTTTTTGACGTGCTAAAAGTTACACGTCAAAAAAACCAGCTTTAAAAAAAAAAAAATTGAAATAGTAATAATTTTTGACGTCTTTGGGTTTTGCACGTCGAAATTTCGACGTACAAAACCAAGACGTCAAAAACTCTATATATATATATATATATATATATATATATATATATAATATCGTTTAATTGTGTGATATATATAATTAAAAGAATCTAAAATAATAACTTTTATTAGCCTTTTGACGTGCCATGCATGGCACGTCAAAAGACTAATAAAAATATATTTTATTTATATATGTATATTTCGATTTAATATTATAATTAGTATAAATTATAATTCTTATTGTGATATATATATATATATATATATATATATATATATATATATATATATATATATATCACAATAAGAATTATAATTTATACTAATTATACTAATGACAGTAAAAATTAATTTTTTATGCCAATTAACATTAATTGTTTTTTAATGCGTATTTGTTTATATCAAAATTAATATTACATTTTTTTTTATTAAAAAAAGTTTTTGACGTGTCAATGTGACACGTCAAAAGTTTTTGACGTGTCAAATTTGACACGTCAAAACTTTGACGTGTTAGTTTAACACGTCAAAAGTTTTTGACGTGTTAATTTGACACGTCAACAATATTTTTTTTGACGTGTCTGCTTAGACACGTCAAAAGTTTTTGACGTGGCAAACATAAGTTACTGTTTGCCACGTCAAAAAACTTCTATTTTTTTGTAGTGTGAGAATAATATGGCTTTAATTCTTGAAGCTGCAAAAGCTGGAAATATTGAATTTCTAATTATAATTTTACGCTCTTATCCGGACCTTATCTGGAAACTAGACAAAAATATCATGAGTATATTTCACATTGCTGTTTTATATCGACAAGAGAGTGTGTTCAGTCTAATATATGAGATAGGTGATGACATGCATAACCTTGCATCCTATGCTACTAAAAAAGGGGAAGAGAGCATGTTGCATTTAGCTGCACACTTGGCTCCTCCAGATCGACTAAATATCATATCAGGAAAGGCCTTTCAAATGCAACGAGAGTTGTTGTGGTTCAAGGTGAGTGATCATATTAATATTTTTTTTTCTTCTTCTAGTTGCATATATAATGGTTCAACTTTTACCTGTCAATTTATATCTCGTCAACTGTAGGAGATAGAAAAGATTGTCCTGCAGTCATACTTGAAGAGAAACAATTTTCAAGGAAGAACACCTAAGGAGACATTTGTAGAGGAACATAGATTTGAAACATAATGCTGAAATGTGGATGGAGGACACATCAAACAATTGCATGGTTGTGGCAACATTAATTGTTGCGGTTGTTTTTGCTGCAGCATTTACTGTACCAGGTGGCAACAATCAAGAAAAAGACACTCCTATTTTTTTGAGACATACTTGGTTTATGATATTCTTCATATCAAATGTAATTGCACTGTTCTCCTCTACGCCTTCAATGCTATTTTCCTTGTCAGTGTTCGTGTCACGTTACAGTGTAGAGGATTTCAGCATGTCAATGCCTTCAAAGTTGTTGCTTGGACTGGCCACACTATTAATATCCATTGTGTGCATGATTGTAGCCTTTAGCGCAGCTTGTATTTTGATGTATAAAAGTGCAAGTTCATGGGCACCAGTTGTTGCAAGCGCTTCGATCGGTTGGTATCCCACTTACTTTGTTTTCTATGGGACATTGTCACGAGCTTTTCGTTGATGTATTCGTCTCACAATATCAGTCCAGATTTCTTTTCAGCCGGCCATATAAACCTAGACTTTTCTTGCGGAAGACGCCTGTTGATCAGGAATGGATTGATAGAAAATATGAAATGCAAGTCAAACGAAAAGGATCGAAAATTGTCAAAGATTCGAGGGATGTTGAACATTAAGGAAGGCCAAGGAAAGAATTGAGCTTTTAAAGACTTTTGATTGATGTTCTGTCTTAACTATTTCCATTAAGACTTAGTGTGATTTATATGTATTGTGCTGATTGCAGTCAAGCTGTCATTTATTATAGACTTTGATTTATCGTGTGATCCACTATCATACTACACGTACCCGCCCTACTTCGACATCTAATTAGAATTTTTTTTTTTTTTTTTTTTCGTTCGAAATTTTTGTTTTTCTCATTAGGTTATTGAATATTCTTATTTTTAAATTATATATTGTGTATTAGTTTTTTTTTTTTCTTTTGTTTTTGTTTTTAGTTTTTAGTTTTTAGTTTTTTTTTTGGTGTTTTTGTTTTTTTTTTTTTTTTTTTAAACCACATGGAGTAACGAGCTTTTAACCCAAAATAAAACTGTCAATGATTCCAAATACAAAGAAGAAAAAGCTACAAAAGCTAAAAGCAAAGTCGCATATGGATAAGAAAAAGAACCGAAAGAAGATTATGGATAAAATTATGCATGGCCAGTGAGAGCTAGCTACTACCACTAAAATGTTTGGATCCACCGTCTTACTGCATCTCATTTCCAAGTCTATATATCCTCGAGTCCTCCAAGTCTATCAGAAGAAGTTATAGATGATGATCATTAGATAGCTAGTGACTTACCAGAATATTTCCGTAGATTATGTTGGAGGAACTGTTTGGAGGAAATATTTGTCCTGTTGTATATATTATCATCAATTTTGAAGTCTGTAAGTGTTATATTTTAATTGAAAAAAGTGTACTTGTCTATAAATGAGATCATACATGGCATTGCCGAAACCAACCGTCCAAGCATATTAATTTTCATCCATATTATTGGAGGCTATTATGAGAAAATTTCGTCATGAAGATGACTTGTGTTGTACAGACGCAGAAAAAAACGCTAGCCACATCTGAACTTATTGTCACAAAAAAAAAAAAGAATTAGTTATTTTGGAGCTTATATAGAATCATTTATAGAACCTAATTTCACATAGCTAGTAATTAGTAAGCAATGGAAGCATGCGTGCCATTTTTATATGTTGTATAGAAATGTTATAACTTAGATGGACTTGTATACGTATGTTTCTAAGTGACAGATTGAAAGGTGCACATAACGCACATCTAAGATAATACATTTTAAGGTTTTCAAATTTAAGTCTTTACTTTATAAGTAACGAAATGTAATGTGTTTGAGTACTATAAAGTCAGGTACTGGAGTTATTATTGTAAACTCATGGTAGAAAATGAAAAAATTTAGCTCTATGTTAAAAGTCAGCAATTCCTATACTTATTGAGAAATGTTGACTCATATATTTGCCTGTGCGAATTTGGACCCCAAAATTGAATAGAAGTTTTATTTTTTATTTTTTATTTATTTTTTATTTTATTTTATTTTTTTTATGGAGGTTTGGGCAACTTGTGCCGGAGATCGCGTGTTAGATTCCGTCGTGTTGCTATCTGGCGAGGCATCGTGTTGAAAAGAATATATTTGGTATTTTTTGGGGTAAACTCCAAATTGTTTTTCATACAAAACGTGAAATATAATTAATATTTAAACTTTTTTTTTAAAAAAAATATTTAAATCTTTAATAAATATAAATAATCTTCTTTTCAACGTGTGACTTCCGTTCAATATTATTCCCTTAACGTCTTTTATTCCCTTTACTTTCTTTATTCTCCTCAACTTTCAAGTTTTCTCCCAAATCTCCTCCCTCCTTCTACTCATTGCAACAATATTTGGGCACCCCCCTAAAATAAAAATTCTTTGCTCGATCCGCAGCTGCTCATACACATAATCGAAAGAGCTGGTCAGTGCAATTGTTTAATTTTTTTTTAGTTAAAATTATTGTGGCTGCAAGCCTGCAAAGCTACCAAGCAAATTGCTTATTCTGTAGTACAAAATTTGAAAGAGAAAAATGAAAGATAAGAGTACAAAATGTTGTGCCTTCGGTTGATTGTATTTTATTACAACTTCATTTAAAATTAAATTAATTAAGAAGTCTTTTTTTTTTTTATTATTCAAATAATCACATTTTTAGACAACACGTTTAAAAGACAAAAGACAACACGTTTTTAACTATCTTGAACGATACAAAAGACAACACGTTTTTAGTGCTTGCCTGCCAAGGGAGGATACGCTTTTTGCCTGCCAGGGGAGGATACGTTATGATTTTCTTAATTATCAGAGTACAAGCATCGTGACACATGTTGCTTCAGTGATTTTTTTTTGTTTTTCTGGGTGTTGATAATTTTTTTTTTTAAATTGGCGTATCCATGCAAAGCATTTCCCTCCGTGCACGTGGATGGGACCCCAAAAATTGTTTGCATTAAAAGAAGGTTAAACCTAATTATAAGACCTAATATTTCATGAGGTATACATAAACTTAGAAGCAACCATAAGGTTTTCAGGAGGTAATTCAATTGATTGAGATCATGACTAATGGAGCCGATGTCACTAGTTTGAATTCTTCTCCTCCTCTTATGCGCATGTCAAAAAATAAAATAAAATAAGAAGGATGAAAGCAAAAGGTCTTAAAGCGTCAGCAGCTAGGACTCTTAAAATAAGAATCAACATTACTTCACAACCAAATGGGAAAGTCACAAGATATCACGAAGTCGTAAAATAGGATAATCAATATAATTTCTTATTAAGGATATTGGTAAACTAATTGAATTTATAGATGTAATATTTCTTTATTACCAAACAATTTCTGATTTCTGAATAGATTCTTTTCTCAACACCATAGGTTTCAAAGTGACCTATAACAAAGCTTTCATGAAGGCATCAGCCCATCAATTAGTTGAAAGACTTTTGAGAAAGGATGAAAATCCAGACATCCTGATCTTGTCAAAATTTGTTAAGAATGATATGGCTTTAATTTTTGAAGCTGCAAAAGCTGGAAATGTTGAATTTCTAATTATAATTTCACGCTCTTATCCTGACCTTATATGGCAACGAGACAAAAATAACATGAGTATATTTCACATTGCTATTTTATATTGGTAAGAGAGTGTGTTCAATCTAATAAATGAGATAGGCGTCAACAACGATTGCCTTACATCCTATGCTACTTTAGACTGTGGAGATAACATATTGCATTTAGCTCAAAAATTGGCTTCTTCAGATCGACTAAATATTGTATCAGGAGCAGCCTTTAGAATGCAACGAGAGGTTTTGTGGTTTAAGGTGAGTGATAATATTATTTAATTTTTATTTTCTTCTAGTTGCATATATAATGGTTCAACTGTTGCCTATCAATTTATACTTGGTCAACTGTAGGAGATAAAAAAGATTGTGCCATGGTCATGTGTGAACATGAAGAATTCAGAAGGCAAAACACCTAAGGATATATTTAAAATGGCACATGAAGATTTGAAAAGAGAATTGAAAGGTGGATGAATGACACATCAAACAATTGCATGGTCGTGGCAACATTAATTGCTGCTATAGTTGTTATTGTAGCCTTTACTGTACCAGGTGGCAACAATCAAGAAAGAGGCACTCCTATTTTTTTGAGACGTACTTGGTTTATGGTATTTTTCATATCAAATACAATTGCACTATTCTCCTCTACGTCTTTAATGCTATTTTTCTTGTCAGTGTTCATGTCACGTTACAGTGAAGAGGATTTCAGCGTGTCAGTACTTTCAAAGTTGTTGCTTGGACTGGCCACACTATTAATATCCATTGTGTGCATGATTGTAGCCTTTAGCGCAGCTTGTATTTTGATGTATGAAAGTGCAAGTTCATGGGCTCCAGTTGCAAGCACTTCGGTTGGTATCCTGCTTACTTTGTTTTCTATGGGACATTGTCACGAGCTTTTCGTTGATGTATTCGTCTCACAATATCAGTCTAGATTTCCTTTCAGCCGGCCATACCTAGCCTTTTCTTGCGGAAGACGACCCTGTTGATCAGGAATGGATTGATAGAAAATATGAAATGCAAGTCAAACGAAAAGGATCGAAAATTGTTGAAGATTCGAGGGATGTTGAACATTAAGAAAGGCCAAGGAAAGAATTGAGCTTTTAAAGACTTTTGAATGATGTTCTGTCTTAACCATTTCCATTAAGACTTAGTGTGATTTATATGTATTGTGCTGATTGTAGTCAAGCTGCCATTTATTATAGACTTGGTTTATCGTGTGATCCACTATCATACTACACGTATACCCGCCCTACTTCGACATCTAATTAGAATTTTTTTTTTCGTTTGCAATTTATTTTTTTCTCATTAGGTTATTGAATATTCATATTTTTTTTAAATACTTCTACTCAAAAAAAAAAAAAAAAAAAAATTATATATTGTGTATTAGTTTTTTTTTTTTTTTTTTTGTTTTCTGTTTTTAGTTTTTGTTTTTGGTTTTTTTATTTTGTTTTTGTTTTTTTGTTCTTAATTTGTTAAACCACGTGGAGTAACGAGCTTTTAACCCAAAATAAAACTGTCAATGATTCCAAATACAAAGAAGAAAAAGCTACAAAAGCTAAAAGCAAAGTCGCAAATGAATAAGAAAAAGAACCGAAAGAAGATTATGAATAAAATTACGGAAGCTGTGAAACACGTAAAATTAAGTTTCAGACATTATGATTATTATTATTTTCTAATTGTTTCAGACATTATTAGAGTTAAGGGTGGCATGGCATGCATGGCCAGTGAAAGCTACTACCACTAAAATGTTTGGATCCACCGTCTTACTGCATCTCATTTCCAAGTCTATATATCCTCGAGTCCTCCAAGTCTATCACAAGAAGTTATAGATGCTGATCATTAGATAGCTAGTGACTTACCAGAACATTTCCGTAGATTATGTTGAAGGAACTGTTTGGAGGAAATATTTGTCCTGTTATATATATATATATCATCAATTTTGAAGTCTGTAAGTGTTATATTTTAATTGAAACAAGTGTGTTTGTCTATAAATGAGATCATATATACATGGTATTGCGGAAACCAACTGTCCAAGCATATTAATTTTCATACATATTATTGGAGGCTATTATGAGAAAATTTCGTCATGAAGATGACTTGTGTTGTACAGACGCAAAAAAAAAAAAGCAATAGACACGTCTGAACGTACTGTCACAAAAAAAAAAAAAGGATTAGTTATTTTGGAGCTTATATATATACAATCATTTATAAAACCTAATTTCAGATAGCTAGTAATTAGTAAGCAATGGAAGCATGCATGCCGTTTTTATATGTTGTATAGAAATGTTATAATTAACTTAGATGAACTTGTATACGTATGTTTCTAAGTAACAAATTGAAAGGTGCACATAACGCACATCTAAGATAATACATTTTAAGGTTTTCAAATTCAAGTCTTTACTTCATAAGTTGGTAACGAAATGTAATGTGTTTGAGTACTATAAAGTCAGGTACTGGAGTTATTATTGTAAACTCATGGTAGAAAATGAAAAAATTTAGCTCTATATTAAAAGTCAGCAATTCCTATACTTATTGAGAAATGTTGACTCATATATTTGCCTGTGCGAATTTGGACCCCAAAATTGAATAGATTTTTTTTTTAAAAAAAAAAATTTAATTTTTTATGCAGGTTTGGTCATCTTGTGACGTAGAACCTATGTTAGATTCCATCGTGTTGCTATCTGGCGAGGCACCGACTTAATCTAAGTCAATCATGCACACGTTTACTAAATTTTATGTAGTAGTGACTTCCTTAAAAAATTGAAAAGAATATATTTGGTATTTTTTGCCAAATTGTTTTTCCTAAAAAATATGAAATATAATTAATATTTAAACTTTTTTTTTAAAAAAAAATATTTAAATCTTTAATAAATAGAAAGAATCTTGTTTTCAACATGTGACTTCGGTTCAATATTATTCCCTCAACGTCTTTTATTCCCTTTACTTTCTTTATTCTCCTCAACTTTCAAGTTGTCTCCCAAATCTCCTCCCGCATTCTACTCAGTACTAGTCTCCTTGCAACAATATTTGGGCATCCCCCTAAAATAAAAATTCTCTGCTCCGCTGCTGCTCATACACATAATCGAAAGAGCTGGCCGGCCAATGCAATTGTTTAAATGTTAATTAAAATCATTGTGGCTGCAAGTCTGCTAAGCTACCAATTAAGTATAAAATCATTGATTATTCTGTAGTATAAAATTTGTAAGAGAAAAATGAAAGATCAAAGTACCAAATGTTGTGCCTTCGGTTGGTTGTATTTTATTACAACTTCGTTTAAAATTAAAATAATTAATACAGGAATTTTAAAAATAATAACGAAGTCTTAACTGTTAAATATTAGGGAAAATATCACTTTGGCCCCTTGAACTTCTACCCGATTTTACAAATCTCCCATGAACTTCCAAATCTCTCATTTTGGACCCCTAAACTTTCAATTACTCTCAATTAGAACCCTTCTGTTAATTTTAGCCATTAAAAATACAAAAAAAGACCAAAATGTCCTTAATTTTCATTTTTTTAAAAAATAAAAAAAGTTTTGAAAGTTGAAATTTTATATAAAAGTCAGGGGTATAAATGTCATATAACGTTTAAAATATGAAGGAAGAGTCCACATTGAGAGTAATTAAAAGTTCAGGGGTCTAAAATAAGATATTTGAAAGTTTAGGGGGTTTATAAAATCGAGTGGAAATTCAGGGACCAAATTGAAGTTTTCCCTAAATATTATGACAACTCGCCCGATGTACTAATTAAAGGTTTCAATTCAACAAGCTAATTAAAGGTTTCAATTCAACAAGCAAACTGAACCACATCAATAATACTTAAAAAAACATTGAAGATTGGCGAAACTCATCCAAAAAAAAAAAAAAAAAAGGCATTATTAATAAAGTGATTCAGATATATATGCTTTGCTATTGTGATGGTACTTTTTTGTTGTTGGTTGGAACAATATTTCTTATTTTTATCTTTTGTATATATAAATTCAGCATGGCAAAACGACCATCTTAATCGATACAAAAGACAACATGTTTTTAGTGCCAGGGGAGGATAGGCTTTTTGCCATGCATGGCGCGGCCCATCTTTTTGGGGCTTGCATGCTCATGCTTTTAGTTTTAGGTTAGGTGATCAAAACACAAAACTTGCCGTCGTGATGATTTTCTTATTAGAGTACAAGCATTGTGACAAGAAGAAGAAAAGTAAAAGAAAAACACGGGTTGCTTCAGTGATTTTTTTTTGGTGTTGAGAATTTTCTGCCACATTTTTATTTATTTATTTATTATTATTATTATTATTATTATTTTATAACTGGGGTATCTGGGGCTTCTCCCCAATTAGATCATGCCAGGACATCATGCGAAGCATTCCCCTCCATGCCGGTGGACATGACCTCAAAAAATTGTTTGCAATAAAAGAAGGTCAAAGCTTAGACATAATATTTCATGAGGTATACATAAACTTAGAAGCAACAACAATAAGTAATAGAATGTGTATATTAATTAGAAGAATAAATTAAGATAGATATTGATAGTGATGGTGGACTTGTTGTTAATTAGTTCCCTGTATTTCTAGATTTATGATTAATGGAGCTAGATTATGAGGGCCACATTGTTCGCCTTCCACCACCCTCCTCCTCTTTGAGCAATCTTCCAACCTACTACATCGATGCATCCAATGAGAAGGGATGGACTAGGATTTTAGATGTGAGGGAAAAAAAAAAAAAAAATTAATGGGTAAAAATTTAATTTTAAAAGAAACTTGGAGAACATTTTGTGGCATGGGGGAACCTTACTAGTTCTGCCCCTGTCTGTGAGGACCATTTTTGGGGTCAATGCTTGAATGCTTCCAGCTAAGAGATTAAACTATATCGCTTAACAGTGCAACATAAGTGGAGAAGGTTAAAACCCAAGTATCTAAAGAGAGGATTTTAGTACATATCATTAGCTCAGAAGCGGGAGGATTTTTAGTGCGGACCATATTTTTTTCCCTCTACATTTTTCCATTTGGAGTGATTGAGCCACTTTGTCAAAAAGGACTTTCACTTTAGCATTATGATACGAAAATAACTGCATAAGAAAAACTAAAATTTTGAAAAGAAAATGCATGTTCACCAAGATTCTATTATTTGATGGAGAAGCCTTTGCATTTTACATAATTTTGTCATTGATGCAGAGCAACTTAATCAAACAAAAAATGGAGATTTACCTCAACATTTTCACTGACTTAGTTGGAACATTTTTTTTTTTTTTTTTATGCTACCTAAATGTTTAAATAGTATAATGCAGGATTTGTTGAAACTGCTGAAGGGGTTGGTTGATCCAAAGTATCGCTCTGGCTTTATTCAATAAGTGCTACACTGTGGTATCAACATTGTTTAGTTTGTTGATCTTCAATTGAACTTTTGATGTTATTTCCTGATTGGGTTTTCTTGGAAGTTGGAAATGATGGTCCTGTTTGATTTATTTGACTGAGATTTGATGTTCTTTGAGCATCTTCAATTCAGTGTTGGGTGTGTTCTCTTTGGTACTCAACAGATTGGTAATGGAGACTTGGATGACAAAGGTGGTATTGTTGCGAGTCAAATTGGTCTAGAATGCTCTCTCTCTGAAAGAGCTCCCCTTGAAGAAAGTTTTCCCCTAAACTTTTCTTCCTCCCCCAGTCAACCTGAAATCTTTCCTCCTTTCTCTCCTTTTTACTCCCTTCTCATCCTTTTCCTCTCTACCTTTCTCCCCTATGGATATTGAGAGTCTTATTGCCCAGACAGAGGCTCTCTCTTGGGATGATCCTTCATCCCAGATTGAGTCCTTAACAGCTGAAACAGCCACGGATGAATGCCTACCTTTGGTAGGACATGTCATCTCTCATAAAACTCTAAACAACCAGGCTGTCTTTGCAGCCCTTTCAAAAGCTTGGGAATTTGCTGTCCCCTTCTCGCATGCTGTTTTAGGTCCTAACAAATTTCTGTTCAAACTTTCCAAGCCTGAACACCTAGCAAGAATTCAGAAACAAGTCACTTGGAATGTCAATGGCTTCCTCATCATTCTCCAGCAATGGCATCCTCAAGCTACTTTAGGAGAACTACCTTTCAACAAAGCCCCCTTTTGGATCCAAGTTCACGGTCTTCCTCTAATCAATATGACTACAAAGATTGCCATTTCTATTGGGAAAGGCCTGGGAAAGCTTATCAAGGTAGATGCTTTAAGTGGTGAAAAGAAAACGTTCAGAAGCTTTCTAAGGCTTCTTGTGGATATTGAAGTGGGGAACCCTCTGAAGCCTGGGTTCATTTTTCGTAGAGATGGAGGTGAGTCTCTCTGGATTTTTCTGAAATATGAGAGATTGGATATATACTGCTCTTCTTGTGGAAGGATTGGTCATAAACTCTTCCATTGCACTGCTCCACCCGAAGATAGATTTCCTGAGAAGTATGCTGTTTCTCTCCAAGTTAACATCTTCTCTAACATGCTGTCAAACTTCCCCATTACAAAAACCTGCCCTGCCATTACCATAACCCAAACACAACCTTCATCTTCTCAAAATAGGCCAAATGAGTTAACTCAGTCTAGTGCAGCTAGCCAAACTCCTGTTCACAATGCCCAAACTCAGCTAGACTCTACACGACTCATGCAGCAGAAAATATCTCAAACATTTGTGACATCACTCCCCACCTCTCCTTCATTAAATGCCATCACCTTTATCCCCTCCACCGCTTCTGCTCTGGACAACACAGCCATACCACCAACTCCTTCATTAAATGCCATCACCTTTATCCCCTCCATTGCTACTGTTCTGGACAACACAGCCATACCACCAACTCCACATCAATCTCTTATCCATCCCATATCCCAACCTCCTAATCAGTTATCTTCTCACTCCCACTGCTCGTTAGTTTCGAACCAGGATCTACCTGGGCCCTCCACTAAAGCCCAACCTTCTCTATTCATTAGTCTCCCATTAAGCCCAAACATGACTCTACCTCTCCCCTCCACATCAGATTTCACTTTCAAGCCAACGGTATTAACTAACCCTTCAAATCTACCCGGGAAAAAAATTTCAAACAATTCCAAAAAAGCTAGCCCCTCAAAAAACACTCGTTCTTCCCTCTTCCCACCACGCCTACACAAACCTGTAAAGCCTTCCCCTCCAGGTTATAACCCTTCTCTGGTAAAAAAGAAAAGAGCTAGGCTGACTGGGGATCTTCTCCCATGTAAGAAAGGCTCTTGTAGCTCGCCTCTGATAGCTCTCACACCTGATGAGTTGGAATCTCCCACTCCTATGGACTCCATTCCAAACAAACTTCTGCAGCTCCCAGCAAGGTCTTTCTTCAAAGCTTCTAGAAAAAAGAAAAAGGTTATACCTTCTATCTCTCTTGCTGCCTCTGTTGTGCCAATTAATATTGTATCCACTGAATTAGGGGACCATGTGGTGTCCCCCAGCAGCATATGAAGATTTTATCTTGGAACTGCAGAGGGATTTCTCGTCCTGCTGCAGTTCGTGGTCTCAGGGCTTTGATCAGAGCCAATAGCCCTGATGTTCTCTTTCTCTCTGAAACAAAATCTTCTCCTTCACAAGTCTCCTCTATTCTGAATCGTCTTGGTTTCTACTTGATGACTCAAGTTGCTTCAATTGGTTCTAGTGGTGGTCTTGTTCTTGCCTGGAGGTTAGGCGTGGAACTAGAAAGCTTTCTCACAAATAAGAACAACATCACTGCTTGGTGTTATTCTGACCCTCCCAACTGCCCCTGGATCCTATCTTGTATATATGGCCCCCCAGAAAAGAAAAACAAACTAGCCTTCTGGGACTCTCTCACTGCTGCTGGTGAGGCTTTTGTTAGTCCATGGCTCTGCATTGGTGATTTCAACTTTGTGCTGGATCAATCTGAAAAACTTGGAGGCAGACCTGTTGCTAGCTCCTCCCACTGTCCCTTCAAAAACTTTATAGATCAGCATGGCATGGTGGACCTTGGCTTTGTTGGTAACCCCTTCACTTGGTGTAACAATAGAAAAGGTTTTGCTACTATTAAAGAAAGGCTTGATAGAGGTCTAGCCTCCCTAGAGTGGGTTCATCTTCACCCTGATTTCTCTCTTATCCATCTCCCGGCCTCCATCTCAGATCATAACCCCATCTCTCTAAACACTAATACTACCTCCTCCTTTTTGCCTAGACCTTTCAAATTTGAAGAATTCTGGACTCTGGATCCCTTTTGTGGTCTGGTCATTGCAGCTACTTGGAAGCATTTGGTTTCTGGCCCTCCAGGCCTTGTTCTGGTGAAGAAGCTGGCTCAAACTAAAGCAGCCCTTAAAAGGTGGAACAACCTTATTTTTGGTAACATTCAAGCACAGATCAAGTCCTCTCTGTTTAAGATTGATCAGATCCAGATTTCCCCTCCCAGCTCCCAAGCTAGCTTGCAAGAATCTCTGCTGAAAAAAGAACTTGATGGTTTATTGATTAAAGAAGAATCTCTTTGGAGGTCGAAATCCAGAGAAACTTGGTTGCAGTGTAAGGATCTCAACACCAGATTTTTCCACTCCTCTACTCTGATTAGAAGAAGATCAAATGCAGTAAACTTTTTGAAGACAAATGAAGGGGCATGGATTTCTGATAGAGCTGAAATTGGAGGGAATTTTGTGTCCCATTTCTCCAATTTGTTCTCCTCCTCGGTTCCCCCTATTGAAGAAGATATGCTTAGTCTTTTTGATCCTGTTGTCTCTGCAGAGGACAACTCTTTCTTATGTGCCTTACCTCCTGAAGAAGAGGTGGTTCAAGCCCTCTCCAGTTTAGGATCAACTAAAGCTCCTGGTCCGGATGGGTTCACAGCTCTCTTTTATAAGAAATACTGGTCCATTGTCAAAACTGATGTTCTTGTCTGCATTAGAAATTTTTTCCAGAATCATCATCTGCAGCAGGAGCAAAATCACACTCACATTGCTTTGATTCCAAAGCAGCAGGGTTCTCATTCAGTGCACCATTTTCGGCCTATCAGCTTGTGTAACATTGTCTACAAAATTATTACAAAAATTTTGGCTACTAGATTGAAGACTCTGCTCCCCAAGATCATATCTCCCCTGCAATCAGCTTTTGTTCCTTCCAGAAATATCCAAGACAATACCATTCTGGCCCATGAGCTTCTGCATTCTTTCAAAAGCAAAAAAGGGAAAGGGGGTTTCATGTTTCTTCATATGGATATGGAGAAAGCTTTTGACAAAATGGAATGGGATTTCATGTTATCTGTTATGAAGAAGTTGGGATTCCATCCATCTTGGATTAACTGGATCAGACTTTGCATCTCCTCTTCTTCTTTCTCCATTCTTATTAATGGAAGCCCCTTTGGTCAGTTTTCCCCCAAGAGAGGCCTTCGCCAAGGTGACCCCCTCTCTCCATTCCTTTTCATCTTCGGAACAGAAGTCCTATCTAGATTGCTGTTTAGAGAAGAAACTCTAGGAAACATCAAAGGGCTGAAAATCTCCAGGAATACCCCAGCCATCCACCACCTCCTTTTTGCTGATGATCTCTTGATCTTTGGTAAAGCCACCCTCAAAGAAGCCAATAGTATCTGTTCTTGCCTTAAGAAATACTGCCTCTGTCCGCCAATCCATTAACAATGGAAAATCTTCTATAAGATTCTCAAAAAACACCAACCTCACCACTGCTGCAATGATTCTTGATATCTTGCCCTACTCAAAAAACCCATCAAAGTCTATTTATCTTGGTCTCCCTATCCTCTTAGGCAATTCCAAAAAAGCAGCTTTCCTCAATATCCTTGATAGAGTTAAATCTAAGATGGATGGATGGCGTGCAAAGTCCCTCTCTCAAGCTGGAAGGTTGATGCTTATCAATTCTGTGGCTGCAGCCATCCCTTCCTATGCCATGAGCACTTTCCTGCTCCCAAAGAGTCTCTGCAGCCAGTTAGACAAGGCTTTCAAAAATTTTTGGTGGGGATTTCCCTCATTAAAAACCAGGAATCTCTCTCTCAAGTCTTGGAACTCTATCTGCACCCCCAAAGTTTTTGGTGGCTTAGGCATTAGGAGGATGAAAGATGTGAATCTAGCCCTCATATCAAAGCTTGGTTGGAAGCTCCTCACGGGTTCAGACTCTCTTTGGGTGTCCCAGCTCTCAGGTAAGTATCTCCAATCTGAATCTTTCCTCTCCCCCTCTTCCCTTTCTTCCTCTTCATGGCTGTGGAAAGGCATTTTAAAGTCTAAGCCAATCATCTCTCAAGGTGCTTGCCATAGGATTCATAGATTTTCCTCCCTTTCTGTTTGGAACTCCTCCTGGATTCCTACTGTGCCTTTTTTCACCCCCACTCCTCTGCTTCTGAGTAGGTCCTCTTATCCTGACTTGATTATATCGGATCTCATTACCTCAAATGGCTGTTGGAATCTCCCTCTTCTGGTCTCTTTGTTCACTTCCCCTTGTGTCAAAGAAATTCTAAAGATTCCAATCAGCCCTAACATTTCCACTTCTTTTCTTTGGACCCCCTCCTCAAATGGCAACTTTTCTACCTGCTCAGCTTTTAGGTTGATTAGCAACTCTAGAAACTCTACTGTCATTTCTCCTCTTGAGTCTAGCTCTTGGAAGGCTTTATGGAAGCTAAAGCTTAATGCTAGGCTGATTTTGTTTCTCTGGAAAATTGCTTGGGACATTCTCCCCTCTAAAGTCAGGCTGAAAGCTATCTTCAATATCCCTAATTCAGAATCCCTTTGCCCTCTTTGCAGCTCAAAAGAGGATTCTCTTTCCCATCTCTTCTTTCGTTGCATTTTTGCTAGAGTTGCATGGAAATCCTCTTTTTGGCCTCTTGATTCCTTAGCTTGGTCCTCTCTTAGTCTCCCAGACTGGATAAAAGGCATCATCTATCCTTTTTCCTCTTTTGGTATTCCTAAAGCTGATTCTCACTTGTTTCAAATTTATGCTTCGGTTTTATGTGATCTCCTCTGGTTTTCTAGAAATAAAGCAGTGCATGAAGGCATTATTCCAGATATCATTTCTTTGGCTAGCTCCATCAAAAGAACATCTCTGGATCATGCAGCAGCTTGGAAGTATTCCTCCCCTATTACTGTAAAAGAATTCTGGTCTCCTCCCCCAGCCGGTTCACACAAGATCAATTTTGACACTGCTATAAGGGAAAAATTTTCAGTGCAGGCTGCTGTTTGCAGAGATTCAAAGGGTCACATTGTTAAGGCTATTTCCCAAATAAATCCTCCATGTGATCCCATCTATGGTGAAGCTCTTGCAGCTCAGCTTGCTGCCTCCTTAGCAGCCTCTTTGAAGCTCTCAAGTTTCTCTCTTGAAGGTGACTCATCGGTGATTATAGATGCTTTGCAAAACCCTTCCATCACTTTTGACTGGCATATACAATCAGTGATTGCCAACTCTTTGTTACTCCTTAAAGCCTCCCCTCTTTGGGAGGCAAAGAAAATTCACAGAAGTGCAAACTTCTGCGCCCACCATGTGGCTTATTGGGCCGCGGCAAGAGTGTTCTCGGGCTGCATTCCCACTTATTTTCCCCCCCCTCCATCATTCCCCTTATGTAGTGGAAAGGATCCACCCCCCTCTCTTTCTTTCTCCTGTTGTAAGGCCTTTGGCCCCTTGGTTTGTTAATGGATGTCTTGTTACAAAAAAAAAAAAAATTGGTCTAGAATGGGAAAAGCTTCACTTTTTTTTATTAGTTTAGCTATAAAAATTTGATAATGTTGGTATTCAAAGATTTGAATTGAAGATTAGTAGTTCATTCCTGGGATATAATCTTTTACCTAGTTCACAGGCTTTTTTTAGATTTATTGGTCAGAAAGGTATTCCATTTGTTTTCTATACAAGTTTTAGCATGCTTCTACTGCATCTTCATTTGTTTCTCTTTCTGTACGTTGATGTTATCAGTGAATTGTGATGAATTAAAAATTAGAAGCTGCCAGAGCATTCTCAAGGTTGAAACTCCTCACTCCTTTACTTGATCAGAAGAAGAAAATCTTTTTTGTGAAAGTCTCGTGCAACTAAATGAACTTTGATACTGTTCTTGAAAGAAATAAAACGAGCTTTCATATGAGACATCATCATATCCGTTAATGCAGCCAGCAACAAAAAAATATCAAGAACTTGTTCGGAATACTGATCAAATAAAAAACATCTAGATTCCTTGATCCAGTACATCACTTAGGTGCTTATGCATTGAATGAAGATATCCAATGTATTCTAAATATCGTGAGGGTTATTTAGTTTGTAACTAGAAACTGCATGAGGCCGAAGGTATATTCACTTCAAAGCAGTCTGTTGATTTTAGAACTGAAAACTAGAAAGAGTTTTAGTTTAGAAATGATATATTGGGATACTCAAATAATCTATAAAATGGGGTCAGTGGATTAATATCCTCGTGCCCAAGTCAATAACCTTCTAACACACCGATAGTAACTTTATCTATGGTGTTAAAATCCAACTCAATTAAGCGGCATTCTTAGTATGAGAATCTCAAAAGATCAAAATAGTTTAAAAGTTCTTTCGGATGCCTAAAAGAGTTGATAAATGAAAGTTATCGAGATCGAAAGCGTATCAACAACGGTTGCATATATGAGATGTTTGCTTCCTTTTTTTTTTTTCTTATATTTTTTTTTCCAGCTTATCTGAAATATGCTGTAAATTTGTGAAGATTGTGCGACATGTGCCCAAGAAAACTTTGACGGCTAATATCTTTCATTTTTATGTACATACTTAATGAGGGATTATATCCCATCTTTCTCGTATTTTACACTTGCAATGAGTGTATAATTGGATATGGAATCTAATTGAAGAGGAAAGTATAGTTAGATAGCATTGCTAAGTTTCTTATCCGGTGTTGTTTGAAAAGATTGGCAAGTCATGAATTTTCATGGGGTAGATGAGAGTTTGATAAGTGGCTATGAATTCCTCTCCTTTTCTTACACTGTTTATGTTCGGGTAAGATGCTCTTAATTTGTAATATTTGATGTGTCCTTAGTTGGTGATTGTAAATCTAAGTAGCTGCAACATGTTTACATGAGTTCTGTTTTAAATCGGACACTGCAACTCCCCATAATATAGATCGTAGAAAATTCATAACCGTATCTAACTCTATGGTTGATATATTCTTGCGATTGTCACTGGTTGATGTCCCTTTTTTCGTAATTCTTTTTAAGCAATATGGACTAAATAGTCATAAGCAGATTATAGAACCCCGTAGGTTTTGACATTAGTGTTTTCATTTGTTATTGATTTCGTTTTTAAGTTGATTTAGAAACCAAAGGGTTATAGACAGTTGGGAAAGGGTGACGATGTTGAAATACGTATGCATCTCATTCTCAGGTAAACTAGACTGATCTGTTCCTATTAAATGGTGCATGGGAATAAGTGATATCTTTTTCATGGGTGGGGTTGTATTCCCTGTGCTAGAACTGTTTTATATGACTAGGTCTTTAGCTAAATGTAACAATTCATTGATCCTGACAGACAGTGTAACTTTATTCATTTTCCTTCATAACAGGATAAATGAATAAGATCAAAGAAAAGAAAATCCATTTTATTTTAAATTTGCTGATTGTTCAGAAGTTAGGGAGCTATGATTGACAACATATGTGGATTTAATACATCTTCTAAGAAGTAGACAGTGGAGAACCTAACAAACAAAGCCTAGTTAGGTAAATGAATGTGAATTCTAGTAAAGTGTTAAAAAGTGAGAACTGAAATGACAAGTTGGTGGAGTACTGGTGTATGAAAAGAAAGAAACTAACCAACCTACTACATTGATGCATCCTATGAGCAGGGGTAGAACTAGGATTTTAGATGTGGGGGGACGAAACTTAAAAAAAAAATTATTGGGTGAAAATTTAATTTGAAAAGAATTATACAGGTATTTTTAAAAACATTTGGAGAACTTTTTGGGGCTTGGGGGGGACCGTACTAGTTCAGCCCCTGCCTGTGAGGACCATTGTTGGGGTCAATGCTTTCAACTAAGTGATTAGACTATATCGCTTAACTGTGCAACATAAGTGGAGATGGTTAAAACGAAAGTATTTAAAGAGAGGGTTTTAGCGCATATAATTAGCTCAGAAGTAGGAGGATTTTAGTGCAGACCATATTTTTCTCCCTCTACATTTTTCCATTTGGAGTGATTGAGCTACTTTGTCAAAAAGGACTTTCATGTTAGCGTTATTGACAAAAACTAAAATTTTGAAAAGAAAATGCATGTTCACCAAGATTCTATTTTTGATGGAGAAGCCTTTGCATTTTAGATAATTTTGTCATTGATGTAGAGCAACTTAATCAAACAAAAAATGGAGATTTACCTTAACATTTTCATTGACTTGGTTGGGACATTTTTTTAATGCTACCTAAATGTTTAAATAGTGTAAATGCAGGATTTGTTGAAACCGCTGAAGGGGTTGGTTGATCCAAAGTATCGCTCTGGCTTTATTCAATAAGTGCTACACTGAAATTTTAAAGTCATTCTATTCCAAGAGTCAGCTTTGCAGTTGCTACTAAAATGTCAATATTGTCAAGATTGCGTTGCATCACTGTGGATGTTACTGGTACTTTGATAGCTTACAAGGGAGAACTTGGTGACTACTATTGCATGGCAGCCAAATCTGTTGGGCTGCCATGCCCTGACTACAAGCGTGTGCATGAGGGCTTCAAACTTGCCTATAAAGACATGGCCAGAAATTATCCTTGTTTTGGGTATGCCGCAAAAATGCCCAACATAGTGGTGGAAGACTTATGTGAGAGACTCCTTTACCAGGGTAAGAAAATCTGACGTAGCAAGAATAGCTTTAGGCATGGTGTATAGTGATGACTAGCTTGTTGGTAATCCTTGTGTATGAAATCATGGTATGGTGGTACCCACATTGTTCTCCAAAAAGGCAAGTCTAGGTCAATGTGTGAAAATTTATTTATTACTTTTATGAGTTATAAAACACACCCCTACTAAGTAAGTAGAGTGACCATAATGATACTGAAAGTAAAATGTGCACTTTTTGGCTCGGACTTTTACATATAATTTCCTTGTTAGGAAGTTATAATGGAAATATTGTTTTGACTACAGGCTGGATATGATTATGATGAGGAGACATTTGAGAAGGTGTTTAGACGCATATATTCGTCATTTGGTTCATCTGCACCTTATACCATCTTTCCAGATTCCCAACCCTTTCTAAGATGGGTGCATGAGCAGGGGCTTAAAGTTGGGATTATTAGTAATATTGCAGAGTACCGGTATTGGGATGTAATTCTTCCAGCCCTTAATCTGAACCAGGTAGAAAAAATTGTTCTGTTCTGGTATTTTGGTTCCCAAATTCTTATTTAGTTTATCTTAATTGATCTGGATTAAAGTAGGAGTAATTGGTTTTAGCATTGTTATGAAAGTCTACCAACTGGTAATATTGATGATCACCATAAAAACATGCATTTGTGGTCAGGCATACAGGATGATGGGATCCCTGAGTACTTCTCATTTTACTACAATAATTCAGGTTCCCATGATTTATATCAATATCACTGCAAACCATTTAACTTCAAGCTGCCTAAAAAGTTTTGGTGAAGAGTAGTGTTTTTTGTCTTTTTTTTGTTTTTTTTGTTATTTTCCATTCATGCATTTGTATAAGATCCCAATCTATACCTACCCTTTTTAAATATCAACGAAGTTGATTGCTTTTGAATTCATTCGTGTGTATATGCTTGGGATAGACTAGAGATGCTGATAGTGTCAAGTCTAATGTGTTGTGCAGGGATCCGAATGGGACTTTGGTGTGTTCTCTGGTCTGGAAGGTGTAGAGAAGCCTGACACAAGGATTTATGAGATTGCCTTGGAGAGAGCTGGTGTCGCACCAGAAGAAGTTCTGCATATTGGGGACAGCATGCGCAAAGACTACGTGTTAGGTGTGACTTGCCACCCATCACACGTGGGCTCCACTAGTTCTCTACTCCTTTTGGGTTTAGGAGACTTTTGTCCAAGTTTGTTTTGGAGTCCTTCTCCTATGTGTAATTGGACTCCTTGTTTGACTTATAGTAGAAGTCCTAGACCAACATGTAAAAGGAAAGTTAAGCTTCTATATAAAGAACAAAGCACAAGGTGAATTTGTGTGTGTGCCAAAAACGTGAAGCACCAAAGGGAGGAGAAAAAAGAGAAAATTTGAGAGAAGGAGGTACAAGGGCAGCAAGGGTGTTTTCTTCTTGGTGGTCTTTGGGGGAGCCAAAAACAAGTGATTAGAAGAAAAGGTGCTGCAGAGTGAGAGAAGAAAATAGAGATCAGTCGCCATCTGTTCCAGCAAAAGAAGAGTTTGTACATCTGTCTTTTGTATTCTATTTTAGGAATAATCTCTCTTGTGTGATAGTGAGATTTGGGTGTATTGGGGCTTTGGGATCTGAGTGATTTTCTTTCTACTATTTTTGTACTCCATCTTTTGATAGTGGATTTTCTTCGGGTCGTCTCCGCCAGTGGATGTAGGCTTGTTAAGCCGAACCACTTAAATCTTTGTGTCGTGTGTGATTGCTTATCTTTGTTATTCCACATTCTTCTTATTTTTCGCATCTCACGGGTCTTGAAAAATATGATTAATTTCTTAACAACTAGTATCAGAGCTGTTGGTTCGAGTGAGAGCCATGGCAAGTGAAGAAGGAAAGATGGGAATCGAGAAGTTCGACGGCAAAGATTTTGGGTTTTGAAAGGTACAGATTGAAGATATTCTTTATGGGAAGGATCTTCATCAACCTCTTTTGGAAGAACAACCCGACGACATGGATGATAGCGAGTGGGCTCTGCTTGATCGTAAAGCCCTAGCAGTTATCAGGTTATCATTGTCAAAATCAGTTGCACACAACGTTGTAAAGGAGAAGACCACAGCAGGTCTAATGGCGGCTTTGTCAAGCATGTATAAGAAGTCGTCGGCTAACAACATGGTGCATCTGATGAAGAAATTGTTCAACCTAAAGATGGCGGAAGGGGCTTCGGTGGCACATCATCTTAATGAGTTCAACACCATCACAAATCAATTGTCCTCGGTGGAAATTAATTTTGATGATGAGGTTCGTGCATTGCCAAATAGCTGGGAAGCAGTGAGGATGGCTGTGAGTAACTCTGTAGGAAAAAGTAAACTGAGCTATGAAGACGTTAGGGATTTGATTCTCAGTGAAGAGGTTCGCAGAAAAGATGCGGGTGAAGCCTCTTGTTCTGGTGCTGCTTTAAACCTTGAGACTCGGGGCAGAGGACAAGACAAAAACTCTGGTCAAGGCAAATCAAATTCCAGAAAAGGGAGAAGCAAATCTAGATTCAGACAACAACCTGAGTGTTGGAACTGTGGCAAGATTGGCCACTACAAAAAGAATTGCAGGGAACTGCGGAAGGAGACTGCGAATGATTATGCAAACGTAGTGACAGAAGAAGTATATGATGCCCTACTTCTATCTGTTGACAGTCCCCTTGATTCTTGGGTCTTAGACTCAGAAGTATCTTTTCATACGACACCGATCCGTGGAATTCTCGATAACTATGTTGGTGGAGATTTCGGGAAGGTGTATTTGGCTGACGGAACGGCGCTGGATGTTGTAGGCCTAGGTGATGTTCGCATTAGAGTTCACAGTGATTCGGTATGGAAGCTACAGAAGGTCAGGCATGTTCCGGAGCTAAAGAAGAATCTGATTTCAGTGGGACAGCTTGATGAGGAAGGGCATTCAATTCATTTCCACGGTGGAAAGTGGAAGGTGAGCAAGGGAGCCAGGATTTTGGCTTGTGGTTATAAGACAGATACTCTCTATATGACCACGAACAGCAAGGATACAGATATTGTTGTAGATACGACTGCTGATTCAAAACTATGGCACCTAAGGCTTGGGCACATGAGCGAGAAAGAGATGAAGATACTTATGTCAAAAGGAAAACTACCGGGGTTAAAGTCAGTTGAGTCTGATTTGTGTGAAGGCTGCATCCTAGGGAAGTAGAAGAAGGTGAGTTTCGCGGAAGTTGGCAAAGCACCTAAGCTTGGAAAGCTGGAGCTGGTACACACGGATTTGTGGGGTCTCGCACCAATGGCATCTCTTGGAGGCTCGCGGTATTACATCACATTTATTGATGACTCAAGCAGGAAGGTATGGGTTTATTTCTTGAAAAGTAAATATGATGTATTTGAGACTTTTAAGAAATGGAAGGCCATGGTTGAGACTGAAACGGGCTTAAAGCTCAAGCGTTTGAGATCAGACAATGGAGGAAAATACGAAGACAGAGGGTTTAAACAGTTTTGCGCAATGAATGGGATTAGAATGGAGAAAACTATCCCGGGAACACCGCAGCAGAATGGCGTGGCTAAGTGTATGAACAAGACTCTCAATGAGCGTGCCAGGAGTATGAGATCGCATGCTGGGTTGCCAAAGACTTTCTGGGCTGGTGCAGTGAGTATTGCTGCATACTTGATAAATAGGGGGCCTTCCGTTCCCCTGAGCCATAAACTACCGGAAGAAGTCTGGAGTGGAAAAGAGGTAAATCTTTCACATCTGAAAGTTTTTGGTTGTGCTTCGTATGTCCATGTTGAGTCTGATGCTATGCGTAAACTAGATGGTAAATCTAGTAAGTGTTTCTTCATTGGATATGGAGATGAGGCCTTCGGTTATCGATTTTAGGATGATCAAAATCGAAAGATCATTAGAAGTCGGAATGTGATTTTTAATGAGTGTGCTATGTACAAGGATGGGTCAAGTGCAGAACTTGAAGTTACAAAGCATGAACCGAAGAAGTTTGAGTTTGTTAACTTAGATGAGCTTTCTAAAAGTACGGTGCAGAAAGAGAAACAATTCATGGAGGTGGAGCTTGATGAACAGTGTTCACTCACGGATGAATGTGATGACAGAGAATCTTCAAGTGACTTACAACACCGGGAAAAGTCTTATTCTTTAGCAAGAGGCAAAGAGAAACTTGATCAAAAAGCAACAAAGAGGTATGGCTTTGAGGATACAATTTCTTTTGCTCTAACAGCTTGTAGTGGAGATTCATCGTCTGTTCAAAATGGTACGCTGAAAGAGGTGTAGTCACTACGGAGTGGTAAAGCTTGGGAATCTGCAGAATTACTCAAGGGAAAGAAGGCTAAAGAATGCAGATGGGTCTATAGGAAGAAAGAGTCATCAGATAAAGCTGTATGGTCGACGGGACATATAGGGAGGCATGGTGTTATGTCTAAATCAGGTCCTATGCTCAAGTTCAAGAGGCGCTTGGACTTGAGGGACACTTGTAGAGTGTGATTGCCCTTGGGGGCTGAGGCGGAGACATCTGGAGGAGACACGTTTTGGTAGACTTGATGGGATTCAAGTCAAGGTGGAGATTGTTAGGTGTGACTTGCCACCCATCACACGTGGGCCGCACTAGTTCTCTACTCCTTTTGGGTTTAGGAGACTTTTGTCCAAGTTTGTTTTGGAGTCCTTCTCTTATGTGTAATTGGACTCCTTGTTTGACTTATAGTAGAAGTCCTAGACCAACATGTAAAATGAGAGTTAAGCTTCTATATAAGGAACAAAGCACAAGGTGAATTTGTGTGTGTGCCAAAAACGTGAAGCACCAAAGGGAGGAGAAAAAAGAGAGAATTTGAGAGAAGGAGGTACAAGGGCAGCAAGGGTGTTTTCTTCTGGGTGGTTTTTGGGGGAGTCAAAAACAAGTGATTAGAAGAAAAAGGTGCTGCAGAGTGAGAGAAGAAAATAAAGATCAGTCGCCATCTGTTCCAGCAAAAGAAGAGTTTGTACATTTGTCTTTTGTATTCTATTTTAGGAATAATCTCTCTTGTGTGATAGTGAGATTTGGGTGTATTGGGGCTTTGGGATCTGAGTGATTTTCTTTATACTATTTTTGTACTCCATCTTTTGATAGTGAATTTTCTCCGGGTCGTCTCCGCCAGTGGATGTAGGCTTGTTAAGCCGAACCACTTAAATCTTTATGTCGTGTGTGATTACTTATCTTTGTTATTCCCCATTCTTCTTATTTTTCGCATCTCACGGGTCTTGGAAAATAGGATTAATTTCCTAACACTACGTGCCAGCAAAGAGTGTTGGGATGCATGCATTACTATTGGATAGATTTAAGACGCCTGATGCTGAGGAATGGAGGAAATCAGGTGCCATTGTGCTTCCTGACTTGATGGCAGCAAAAGATTTTCTTACTTCAGAAAACTCAACTTCCTGAGCGGCTCCTTTCCCATTCATGACTTTACATGTATAGTCTTTCCCATCATATTGTTTAGACTTTGATCACAAATATTAACCAGCTGGTTTGTCCCTTAAATTTTGGTGGCTTATTTTCACACCCTATGACCAAAACTTTTCAGGGATTTAATGGGGGAGAAATTGACAGCAGTTTCAATGTTAATGAGCTCAATCATAAAGAGAGCAAGCCTTTTTTTTTTTAGTAACACTCTTTACACTCATTTCATACTGGTTGCGTGGCATATTTGAAATGATTTTTTTTTTTTTTTAAAGTGGCTGACATGGAAGCCACTTAAAACACATCACTTTAGTTGGCGTGAAATAATTGTGATAAATAATGCTAGCAAGGCAGAACTAGAAAATTTTGTTTGAGGTGGCCAATGCTAAAGACCAAAAGTTATTTCTCATGAAGTTGCTTAATATATTATTATGGCATCTTGAAACAAAGTTTATGGTATGAAAGTGGGAACATGTAAGATAGAATAAATGTTAGGCAAAGGAGTTTGTGGGAGCGTGTTGGCAAGGAATAATTTCGATACTTAAATGAATTATCGATTTTGGGTGGATCAAGACTTGGGTCTAAAGAAACCAAAGAAAGGAGATTAGTTTTTGAGAGTCCACTTTACTTGATCTAAGCCTAGCTTAAATATGGGCTCCTTTTCACCATGGCATTGAATGAGGCATTTAAGGTTAGAACCTCATACCCCTAAATCCCAGACTTGGGGGTAGCTCATACATGGCCGAACATTACGTGTCAGAAGGTTGTGGTGTTCATACCCTTTAGTTTAGGGGGCTGAAGCAACATTGGTCACATTGTGTAGATTGATAAGCATGATGTGATCATACTCTAAGATCACTGAATTGGAGTTAGGGGTTCGTATGACTTTGTTTTCCATGGGTCTAATCGAACAGTGACAAGATCCTTGATAGTGTGTTGACATGTTAATTGCCAAGCGATTAGAATAGATGTTCAAATTGGGATCCGATCCCCATTTCACTCAGCGAGTAATCCACGACTAGTTATGGCTCCGAACGGCGATGTACAACCTTGGGCCTTATCTAGTCATGGGCCTGGACTAGAGGGACACTAACAATGACCAGCTTCTTTGGTTACGGTTTGGGCTTTCATTGGGCGGTCCAATTAGCAACATTTTTTTGACATTGCTGGCGCCAAGCACCTTGCGCGCGTTATCAAACTTCTGGGGTTCATCTGCTGCAAAATAAGGGGCAAAAACACAATCCTTAGCTCATCTTCTCCTCAAACGCTTGCATGTTATCACTCTCCTTCATCCCGCCACATGTCCAAAGGGTTATAGAAAACTAAGATGAATGATGAATTGATGAAAGTTGAAACTGTTTATAAAAAACTAAGCATTTCAAAGATGTTTAAAACCTCCAAAGTTCATAATAAACATACTACAAAGTCTTTTGATACATTTACAATGATTTAAGGAGTCTTATATATATAGACTCAACTCTAACTACTAGGCCCAACTAACGAATAATCTAGTGATAGAAATGGGCTATAATATCTATCAACTTTAGACCCATTATACAAATGACATCTTATTTTGTTTACAAAGTCTAGTTCCAGACTCTTTTGGATGGGCCAAGACCAAACCTTCGGGTTGCCAAACACCAGATGACATATGACATCTTATATTTTATTTGCTTTCACAATAAAAATAATTTGTTTTGGTGTCTCAGCTTTTTTGTTTACTCAAAATGTAGCCTTCTTAAAGTTCTATTGATACCAAACAGGAAGCTTTTTTATATATATTTAAAACCAAAGATAGCTACTAGTCAAAAATAAAAGGGTTAAACGCATTAATTTTCAGTACTTGTTTAACGACTTAATTTTTCTTACATAGCTAGCCTTCAATTTGTAACGTAATTGTTTTGGGAAAGTCTATATACCTCACTCAAACTATCATCTAATTGACAATGTCTCCCCAAAACTTTCAATTGTAACAATGTTTTCTCAAACTACAAAAAATTGTCAGTATTCCCCCAATGACTAAACTACCCTTAGTAAAATAAAAACAAAAAATTCTATAACTTCTAGGAAAAACCTAAAACTAAAAATAAAAAAATCCAAAGGGTGGCAAATTTAAAATTAAAATTGATTTTTTTTTTTTGTTTTATAACTTTATTAAATAAAAGTTTATGTTTTAAAAAATAACAATTTTCTTTTAAGGAAATAAAAATTTTCGTTTTCTAAAACAAAATTTTTTAAAAAATGTATTTTTTTTTTTAGGGTTTAAATTAAATTATTTTTTAAAAAAAAATCATTCTTTTTAAATTAAAATTTTTCTTTTTTTTTTAATTAAAAAAATTAATTTATATTTTTATTGAATTTGTAGGAGTATTTTTGTCTTATTGATAAATATATAAGGGCATTTTTATCTTTTTTTCTAGCATTAAGAAGGACTTTGACAATGTTTTAATAGTTTTGGGAGACATTGTCATAATTAAAAGTGTAGGAAACATTGTCAATTTGGTAATAATTTGAGGGATACGTAGACTTTATCCTAAATGCTTTTAGCCATCATAAACACATTAATTTATGGCTAAAAACAAAAATATTACTTTGCCAAACATATTCTATAATTTGAAGCACAACATCAACGTACAATAGTCGACAGTAGACCATATATCGGTGCTACATTGCTATGAAATTAGTACGAATCACGAGGTCTTATTAATCACTTTAGTTTATATATATGTGCATGCCCGAAAAGGCCAAAACCGAGTGGGGCCCGGGATTTCCTATTATATCCCTGCTGTGCTGCATCATGTGGATTCTTAAAATGCCAATATTTCCGGGATTATATTAATTTTATGGTTAAGTTAATCTTATAATATTAGTGCACTACAAAGCATTCACATTTCAGATAATACAAAATATTAGTAAAGCAAAAATGCCAGCTGCGACTAACCTTCTTCTCCTAATTCGTAATTATTTTAAAAACATTTCTTTTGGGAAAGAAACAAAGCTAGAAACATATATTTAGTAGTTGACTGACTTTTAAAGTTGATAAAAGTAATTAATAAAAAAAAATAAAAAAAGTGAGACACGTGAGTTTCACCTGATCATCCAACTTTACCTTTTAAAAAGAGAAATTGGGACGATAAGCAAATTCCGACCACTTTGCAAGCCATTTCATATTGACGAGGTTAATCAAATTAGATGCGTCATGATTTCAACGCCATCCAACAGTCTACGTTAGCTCCGTTTGATAGATACCTTCATAAATCTTTTCAAGTCCTCACATGCTCAAACGTTGTGTCTATTTGAAATGAAAGCATATACTATTTTGAAAACATTTCTTTTGAGAAGGAAACAAAAGTTCAAAAGATATATTTAGTTGACTGACTTTAAAAGTTGATAAAAGTAATTAATGAAATAAAAAAAATAGATTAGTGATAATCATAACACCAGCGTGAGTAAACAGTCGCTGGTGTATTATAATATTATTATATTAGTAAAAAAATTTTGAACAACAATATTAATAAAATAATATTATAAAATAGAGCAGCGTGAGTGACTGTTTACTCACGTTGGTGTTATGATTATCACTACAAAAAAATAATAAATAAATAAAGTGAGACAAGTGGGTTTCACCTAATTAACTAACTTTACCTTTTAAAAAGAGAAATTGGGACAAGTGACAGGTTTCGACTTTGCTAGCCGTTTCATATATTCAATATGAATATATATATATAACCTGTCTAAAATTGTGACATGTAGCGTGAACTCATTTTCTTTTTCTTTTTTTAAGAAATAAACTAGTTTTTTAAGGCATAATTTTTTAACCAACTTTTTAAAAGTGAACTGATCGTTAAATTAGCTTAATTAATAACATTTAATTATATTTCAATAATTTCCCTTATATGTGATTTCATTAAGTTCAAACATTTTGTGTACTGTTGGGAATAAATTCACACTACAAGCCCGCCAAATTCTGGGCCCAATGGCCAAGGATAGGCCTATGAAGATATCAATTAAATAGCGAGGACTATTTAATTAATTAATAGTCTTATATTCCAATTAGGATAATATTGGAATAAAGACGTCCTACTTATCTCTACAAGATGACTACTCAAGATTAACTCTACATGATATCTGTTGAAGGTTTATCTTTACATGATAGCTGTTGAGTTCTATCTCAATTCTGGACTTTCAAACCAATTCAAATAAGAAGATACAGTCCAAATCTACTTCTACAGCCCGAGCCTATAAATAGGCCCCTACATAAGGTACTGAAGGATCCTGAAAGATCCTCATACATATTATTGAGCGTATTGAATTATTGTGCGCTGAAGCACAATATTTCTCTTAAAAATATTCTGACTTTGGCATCGAAGTGTCCCCGGTTCCCCGGGGACCCCTTAGCAATATTGTATTTTTTGTAGTGATTTGGAGTGCACGACGACGTACTAAAGATCCCGAAGAAAGAGCATGCACTGTGTTGAAAACTGTTCTAACAGTTTGGTGCCGTCTGTGGGAACGACTAGTTCGTTTCTCATAAAAAAAATTTTATTCATCACGGTGTGCATTGCCATAGCAGATCTGCCTCTTACATTGCAGATCCACCGTTCACTGAAGCCCAAACGATAAGCCCGCGGTAGCCATCACTGATCCGCACGATCTGCCGGAGCAAGCCAAGCGTCCGGCGTGACCCACCTTGCCGGAGACCCAACGCCGGCACAACTCATTGCTGTCAGAGTCCCAAGCCCGCGACATCGGCGAATCTCCACACTCTCACTGCTGCTGCTGGAGATCCGATCACACGGCCCAAACCCGTGACCTCCGATCTCCATATGCGCCAGAGATCCAACGTTGAAGCAACTCACACTACCGGAGACCCAACGCCGGCGTGACCCGCTGTTGCCGGAAGCCCGCAGCATCTCCGATCTCCGAAGCCTGCAGTGTCGCCGACCTGCCACTACCGGAGATCCGAACTCCAAGGCCGCAACACCACGTCGCCGACCACCAGCTTTCAGCATCATCGACCGCCGCTCCCTGGGTCGTCGACCTGTCCCGCTGTCACTGTGCGTTGGCTACTGCTCGTAGAAGGAGAAGAAAGAAAGAAAGTGTGTTGCGCAGGAAAGAGAAAAGAAAAAAGAAAAAAGAGAAAAGAAAGAAGAAAGAGAAAAGAAGAAGAAAAAAAAAAAGAACAAAGAGAATATAATTGCACGTGAAGGCTGTACGTTGGAGGAATTTGGAGAAGAAAATTGGCATTTGACAACAGGTTTTTCTTATTCAGTTTATATTTCTGTTCTGATTTAGGAATAGTTTATCCTGATTTAAGTTTATATTCCTATTTTAGTTTGGGAATAAGTTATCTTGGTTCAAGTTTATATTCCTATTTTTGCTTAGGAATAGGCTATTTTGGTTTAAATTCCAAATTTGGTTTCGATTGGTTGTGAGCATAAGGTAATTCTTATTCCAAATTATTACATTCTGGGTATATCACTCCCGGATATTGAAAAGGAAGAACCGGGTATATCACTCCCGGATATTTCAAAGAAGAACCGGGTATATCACTCTTGGATATTTCAAAGAAGAACCGGGTATATCACCCTTGATATTTTAAAGAAGAACCAGGTATATCACCCCCGATATTTTAAAGAAGAACCGGGTATATCACTCTCGAATATGGCAAAGGAAGAGCCGGGTATGTCACCCCTGGATATGTTACCATCGGAGACAAGGAGAAAACCTTGGTTAAAAACAATTAACGGGAGACAACCCGGTAAAAAAACAAGAAGATTCACCCTGGAGACAAGGAGAAAACCTTGGGCAAAAACAAGAATAGGGAGACAACCCTCTAAAACAAGGACAAGGAGAAAAGCTTGGGTAAAAACAAGGATAGAGAGACAATCCTCTAAAACAAGGACAAGGAGAAAAGCTTGGGTAAAAACAAGGATAGGGAGACAACCCTCTAAAACAAGGACAAGGAGAAAACCTTGGGCAAAAAAAAAACGGAGACAACCCGGCAATAAACAGGGACAAGGAGAAAACCTTGGACAAAAACAGAAACGGGAGACAATCCGGCAATAAACAAGGACTAGGAGAAAACCTTGGATAAAAACAATTAACAGGAGACAGCCTGGTAAAAAAAACAAGAAGAGATAACCTTGTGCAAAAACAATCAACGGGAGACAACTCGGTAAAAAACAATGACCTACCCCAAGACAAACGGGGAACAAAGGTTAGTCTGTTGAAAGAATTGTGAATTATTGTTTGAAGATTATTATGCAGGTCTAGAGCCTAGTTTGTAAAAACGGGCATTTGAGAGATGACCGGGCATGATCCCCGAGTATTTCAAGGATATGACAGGCTTAGCCTCCGGGCAAAGGAAATAGTTGGGGGGTACTCTCGACAACCATAAGACAAGGAGACAACCTTGGGCTAAAAACGAGCAACATGAGACAATCCAGTCACAAAACAAGGAATCATCCCAAGGTGAATGGGGAACAAAGGTTAATCTATTGAAAAACTTACAAATTATTGCTTAAAAGTTATTGTGCAAGTTTGGATTATCTTTATGAATTGGAGAGGGACCCGGGCATGATCCCCGAGTATCTCGAAATTTGGATGGGTTTAACCCCCTAGGCAAAGGATAGAGCTGGGGGGTGCTCTCAGGACCTCAGGCGATGCCAAAAACAAAGCTGAAGAGCTCTAACTGACGAGCTCAAAGCACACTTACTAGGGAGGCATGAGTCTCGGATAAGGTCAAACGACAAGCCGCCAGAAGGCTTTGACTAAATTCCCATTACCCAAGTACCTTGGCTAAGGGAATTAGGGGGTAACTGTTGGGAATAAATTCACACTACAAGCCCGCCAAATTCTGGGCCCAATGGCCAAGGATAGGCCTATGAAGATATCAATTAAATAGCAAGGACTATTTAATTAATTAATAGTCTTATATTCCAATTAGGATAATATTGGAATAAAGACGTCCTACTTATCTCTACAAGATGACTACTCAAGATTATCTCTACATGATATCTGTTGAAGGTTTATCTTTACATGATAGCTGTTGAGTTCTATTTCAACTCTGGACTTTCAAACCAATTCAAATAAGAAGATACAGTCCAAGTCTACTTCTACAGCCCGAGCCTATAAATAGGCCCCTACATAAGGTACTAAAGGATCCTGAAAGATCCTCATACATATTATTGAGCGTATTGAATTATTGTGCGCTGAAGCACAATATTTCTATTAGAAATATTCTGACTTTGGCACCGGAGTGTCCCCGGTTCCCCGGGGACCCCTTGACAATATTGTCTTTTTTGTAGTGATTTGGAATGCACGACGACGTACTGAAGATCCTGAAGAAAGAGCATGCACTGTGTTGAAAACTGTTCTAACATGTACGATATTGTTTTTTTATAATTTAAAAAGCCGATATTTCCGGGATTATATTAAGTTAATCTTATAATATTAGTGCACTACAAAGCATTCACATTTCAGATAATATAAAATATTAGTAAAGCAAAAATGCCAGCTGCAACTAACCTGCTTCTCCTAATTCGTAATTCTCTTAAAAACATTTCTTTTGGGAAAGAAACAAAGCTAAAAACATATATTTAGTAGTTGACTGACTTTTAAAGTTCATAAAAGTAATTAATAAAAAAAAAAAAAAAAAAGTGAGACACGTGAGTTTCACCTCATCATCCAACTTTACCTTTTAAAAAGAGAAATTGGGACGAGAAGCAAATTTCGACGACTTTGCAAGCCGTTTCATATTCACGAGGTCAGTCAAATTAGATGCCTCATGATCTCAACGCCATCCAACAGTCTACTGTAGCTCCGTTTGATAGATACCTTCATGAATCTTTGCAAGTCCTCACATGCTCAAACGTTGTGTCTATTTGACATGAAAGCATATACTATTTTTCAAACATTTCTTTTGAAAAGGAAACAAAAGTTCAAAAGATATATTTAGTTGACCGACTTCAAAAGTTGATAAAAGTAATTAATAAAATAAAATAAAAAATAGATTAGTGATAATCATAACACCAGCGTGAGTAAACAGTCGCTGGTGTATTATAATATTATTATATTAGTAAAAAAATTTTGAACAACAATATTAATAAAATAATATTATAAACTAGACCAGTGTGAGTGACTGTTTACACACGTTGGTGTTATGATTATCACTACAAAAAAATAAATAAATAAATAAAGTGAGACAAGTGGGTTTCACCTAATTAACTAACTTTACCTTTTAAAAAGAGAAATTGGGACAAGTGACAAGTTTCGACTTTGCTAGCCGTTTCATATTCAATATGAATATATATATATATATATAACCTGTCTAAAATTGTGACATGCGACGTGAACTCATTTTCTTTTTCATTTTTTAAAGAATAAACTACTTTTTTAATGCATAATTTTTTAACCAATTTTTTAAAAGTGAACTGATCGTTAAATTAGCTTAATTAAGAGCATTTAATTATATTTCAATAATTTTCCTTATATGTGATTTCATTAAGTTCAAACATTTAGTGTATGATATTGTTTTTTTATAATTTAAAAAGCCGATATTTCCGGGATTATATTAAGTTAATTTTATAATATTAGTGCACTACAAAGCATTCACATTTCAGATAATACAAAATATTAGTAAAGCAAAAATGCCAGCTGCAACTAACCTGCTTCTCATAATTCGTAATTATTTTAAAAACATTTCTTTTGAGAAAGAGACAAAGCTAAAAACATATATTTAGTAGTTGACTGACTTTTAAAGTTGATAAAAGTAATTAATAAAATAAAAAAATAGATAGTGATAATCATAACACCAGCGTGAGTAAACAGTCACTCACGCTGGTGTATTATAATATTATTATATTAGTAAAAAAATTTTGAACAACAATATTAATAAAATAATATTATAAAATAGACCAACGTGAGTGACTGTTTACTCACGTTGGTGTTATGATTATCACTACAAAAAAAAAAATAAATAAATAAAGTGAGACAAGTGGGTTTCACCTAATTAACTAACTTTACCTTTTAAAAAGAGAAATTGGGACAAGTGACAAGTTTCGACTTTGCTAGCCGTTTCATATTCAATATATATATATATATATAACCTGTCTAAAATTGTGACATGTGGCGTGAACTCATTTTCTTTTTCATTTTTTAAAGAATAAACTACTTTTTTAATGCATAATTTTTTAACCAATTTTTTAAAAGTGAACTGATCGTTAAATTAGCTTAATTAAGAGCATTTAATTATATTTCAATAATTTTCCTTATATGTGATTTCATTAAGTTCAAACATTTAGTGTATAATATTGTTTTTTTATAATTTAAAAAGCCGATATTTCCGGGATTATATTAAGTTAATTTTATAATATTAGTGCACTACAAAGCATTCACATTTCAGATAATACAAAATATTAGTAAAGCAAAAATGCCAGCTGCAACTAACCTGCTTCTCGTAATTCGTAATTATTTTAAAAACATTTCTTTTGAGAAAGAGACAAAGCTAAAAACATATATTTAGTAGTTGACTGACTTTTAAAGTTGATAAAAGTAATTAATAAAATAAAAAAATAGATAGTGATAATCATAACACCAGCGTGAGTAAACAGTCACTCACGCTGGTGTATTATAATATTATTATATTAGTAAAAAAATTTTGAACAACAATATTAATAAAATAATATTATAAAATAGACCAACGTGAGTGACTGTTTACTCACGTTGGTGTTATGATTATCACTACAAAAAAAAAAATAAATAAATAAATAAAGTGAGACAAGTGGGTTTCACCTAATTAACTAACTTTACCTTTTAAAAAGAGAAATTGGGACAAGTGACAAGTTTCGACTTTGCTAGCCGTTTCATATTCAATATATATATATATATATAACCTGTCTAAAATTGTGACATGTGGCGTGAACTCATTTTCTTTTTCATTTTTTAAAGAATAAACTACTTTTTTAATGCATAATTTTTTAACCAATTTTTTAAAAGTGAACTGATCGTTAAATTAGCTTAATTAAGAGCATTTAATTATATTTCAATAATTTTCCTTATATGTGATTTCATTAAGTTCAAACATTTAGTGTATAATATTGTTTTTTTATAATTTAAAAAGCCGATATTTCCGGGATTATATTAAGTTAATTTTATAATATTAGTGCACTACAAAGCATTCACATTTGGATAATACAAAATATTAGTAAAGCAAAAATGCCACCGCAAACTAACTCGCTTCTCGTAATTCGTAATTATTTTAAAAACATTTCTTTTGAGAAAGAAACAAAGCTAAAAACATATATTTAGTAGTTGACTGACTTTTAAAGTTGATAAAAGTAATTAATAAAATAAAAAAATAGATAGTGATAATCATAACACCAGCGTGAGTAAACAGTCACTCACGCTGGTGTATTATAATATTATTATATTAGTAAAAAAATTTTGAACAACAATATTAATAAAATAATATTATAAAATAGACCAACGTGAGTGACTGTTTACTCACGTTGGTGTTATGATTATCACTACAAAAAAAAATAATAATAAATAAATAAAGTGAGACAAGTGGGTTTCACCTAATTAACTAACTTTACCTTTTAAAAAGAGAAATTGGGACAAGTGACAAGTTTCGACTTTGCTAGCCGTTTCATATTCAATATATATATATATATATATATATATATATATATATATATATAACCTGTCTAAAATTGTGACATGTGACGTGAACTCATTTTCTTTTTCATTTTTTAAAGAATAAACTACTTTTTTAATGCATAATTTTTTAACCAATTTTTTAAAAGTGAACTGATCGTTAAATTAGCTTAATTAAGAGCATTTAATTATATTTCAATAATTTTCCTTATATGTGATTTCATTAAGTTCAAACATTTAGTGTACGATATTGTTTTTTTATAATTTAAAAAGCCGATATTTCCGGGATTATATTAAGTTAATTTTATAATATTAGTGCACTACAAAACATTCACATTTCAGATAATACAAAATATTAGTAAAGCAAAAATGCCAGCTGCAACTAACCTGCTTCTCGTAATTCGTAATTATTTTAAAAACATTTCTTTTGAGAAAGAAACAAAGCTAAAAACATATATTTAGTAGTTGATTGACTTTTAAAGTTGATAAAAGTAATTAATAAAAAAAAAAAAAAAAGAAGTGAGACACGTGAGTTTCACCTGATCATCCAACTTTACCTTTTAAAAAGAGAAATTGGGACGAGAAGCAAATTCCGACGACTTTGCAAGCCGTTTCATATTGACGAGGTCAGTCAAATTAGATGCCTCATGATTTCAACACCATCCAATAGTCTACTGTAGCTCCGCTTGATAGATACCTTCATGAATCTTTTCAAGTCCTCACATGCTCAAACGTTGTGTCTATTTGAAATGAAAGCATATACTATTTTTAAAACATTTCTTTTGAGAAGGAAACAAAAGTTCAAAAGATATATTTAGTTGACTGACTTTAAAAGTTGATAAAAGTAATTAATAAAATAAAAAAATAGATAATGATAATCATAACACCAGCGTGAGTAAACAGTCATTCACGCTGGTGTATTATAATATTATTATATTAGTAAAAAAATTTTGAACAACAATATTAATAAAATAATATTATAAAATAGACCAGCGTGAGTGGCTGTTTACTCACGTTGGTGTTATGATTATCACTACAAAATAAATAAATAAAGTGAGACAAGTGGGTTTCACCTAATTAACTAACTTTACCTTTTAAAAAGAGAAATTGGGACAAGTGACAAATTTCGACTTTGCTAGCCGTTTCATATATATATATATATATATATATATATATATAATCTGTCTAAAATTGTGACACGTGGCGGTAACTCATTTTTTTTAAAAAAAGAATAATTTAGTTTTTTAAGACATAATTTTTTAACCAATTTTTTAAAAGTGAACTGGTCATTAAATTAGCTTAATTAAGAGTATTTAATTATATTTCAATAATTTTCTTTATATGTTATTTCATTAAGTTCAAACATTTAGTGTACGATATTATTTTTTTATAATTTATTACTTTCCAAAAATATATAAAGACAATATTTAGAATTTAAAAACAGATTAGATTAATTAACTACTCAAAAAAATAAAATAAAATAAAAATCGGCATAGCTGTTCCTGCAAGATAGAACAAAAGTTAGGCCAAAGTTTCTGCGTTGTTGCCATAATCAGAGAAGCACACAGTTTGATGTGTGGGCTTCATGATGGCTAGTGATGACCTAGTCTTACTGCTCATAAACCTTGTCTTTAGGCGCATAAAATCAACATAGCTTTAAATTTGACAAATGACATCTTTTTCAGTTTTCAAAGTCCACCGACTTTACCAAACGAATTTTTGGATGAGCCAAGGCCAAACCTTGGGGTTGCCAAACACCAGATGAATATGAGATCTTATATTTAATTTGCTTTCACAATAAAAATTTGTTTTTGGTGTACGTCTCAGTTTTTTTGTTTACTCAAAATATATATAGTCTTCTTAAAGTTTCATTGATACTAGACAGGAAACTGCTTTTATATTTATTGCTAAAAGGTCCTTATATATATTAATTTGCTTTTATATATTGGAGTTGGAGGAAAATTTTGAAACTGAGATCTATTGCTAAAAGGTTCTTGAAGTTTGAAGTTGAGAATGGGAATAGCATTCATATGTGGCTGGATTTGTGGCATCCTGCAGGAGTTTTGATTGAACAATATGGCTTTATATAGGGTTGTTTATGATGCTCAAAGTAATATTGAAGCTAAGCTGTCTTCTGTCATTTGTAGTGAGGATTGGTTTTCGAGACCAGCAATATTAGAAGCTCTGGTTGATATTCAAACTAGGCTTTCTGAAGTTTGTTTAGGCCAATGTGATAAGCCAATTTGGACTGTTTCTAAAAAGGGTGTCTATGTTAGTGCAGGGACTTGGGAAGCCCTTAGAAAGAAGAATGAAGAGGTTATTTGGTGGAAGTTAGTTTGGTTTCCTCTTGCTATTCCTAAGCAGGCTTTTATTTTGTGGCTTGCTATGAAGGATAGGCTACTTACAGGTGAGAGGTTACTCAAATGGGGTTCAGTGTTGTTTTTGTCATTCTCAACTAGAAACTCGTGATCATATTTTCTTTGAATGCAACTTTAGTTCGAGAGTTTGGAAATATTGCATGATTCGTTGTAGAATTGTTATGCCTCCTGTGATTTGGGATGAACTTGTGCAGCTTGGATGCAATAAGTGGGGAGAGAACTCTCTTAAGTGCTTGATATGTCAATTGGTTCTTGGTTTTGTTGTTTATAATCTCTGGCGTACTAGAAATGAACTTAGACATGATGGTGTTCCAAAAACTGAAGAGCAGCTACTGAAGCAGATTTTCTGGGAAATCAGGACTAGAATTGTTGTAAAAAGAGGTTTTCTTAGAACTAAGGAGAACCTTTTGTTGTGTTTATTGTGGAATTTGCCTTCTTCCATTCTCTTTAATGTTGGCTTGTAGTTTTGTTCCTTGTTTTTAATATGTAAGGGGCTATTTTGGTGTTGAGTAGTTGCTGGTTGTAGGTTTTGTTTTCCCTTGGCTTTGTAAGGGGTTGTATTTGTATTTCAGTGTTGCTCTTTTGAGCTTTGGTTTTAATGAAATGCTTATTCATCCAAAAAAAAAAAAAAAACTGCTTTTATATCTTTGGTTTCAAAATATATATATTATAATTAATTCTGTAATTCAGGCTAAATTGTTGAATTGGTTAGATTTGATTAACTAGATAAAGTTGGTGAAAATACTAAATTAAGGCGGGGAGCGATGGACAAACAATCTCTTACCGCCACCGATTTTGTCGATACCCACCTTTAATGGAAACACTAAGACGGATAGCTAGCAGCTCAAAATAAAATTGTTTCCAAATATAATAAGAAATATTATAAAATCTAATTCAAGCAAATAAGTTGCAAAAGCTAGGGAATGAGCAAATGGATAAGCAAAAGAACCAAAAGAAGGAGCTGAGTATTTCTCGTCCTCAGAATGTGAATTATTGAAGCTGTGAAACATGTGAAAGTAGGACCTACTTTTCAGACATTCTTAAAGTTAAAGGTGGCATCGCATGGCCCGTGAAAGCTACTGCAAATAAAATGTTTGGATCCATCGTCAAGCATTTGACAACATGGAGGGCCCAGTACATTTATCGTTTGATTGTTCATTCTTGGATCTATTGCGATCCACACACAGACTCATACACAACCTTCCATATATGCATGACTTGATAGGTGATGTCAAGATCCCGCGAAAGCACTTACGTAATGTTTGAAGAAAAGTTGTTGTACGTTTATTTTAGGGATATATATAAAATTAGTTCTTGCAGTTCACGTCACATATCACAATATTAATGTACTTTTGAGAGAGTGAGAGTTTGGACTATTTTATATATATATATATATATATATATATATATATATATATATGTGTGTGTGTGTGTGTGTGAGAGAGAGAGAGATAAGTTGAGAATAATTAATGATCCTATTTTTCATCCGGTAAAGACCTTAAATCGTGAGTAACCTTTTGAGAGGATAATTTTAAGGGTAATGATAAAAATTAAATTTTTATTCCCTAACTATTCTACCCTACTCACGTGATAGTGTCAATCAACTATTAATTTTTTTTTTGAAAAAAGTGTATATACCCTTTTAATTATCATTCAATTGATAATGTTCTATCAAACTTTTAATTGAGACAATATTCTTTTCAAACTAACAAAAAATTGTTAATGTTTCTCAAATAACGAAAATATACTTTATAAAATCAAATAAAAAAAATTCTAAAAAAAAAAAAATTAGAGAAAGAAAAAACCAAAGGGTGGCCAAACCACGGCCTCTTGCCGGTTTTTGCATAAAAAAACCTCATTGAATGTGTTGAAATATAAATTAAAATATAAAATAATAGAATAAGAAAGAGAAAGAAACGAGAGCGCGAAAGCTTAGAGAGACGTATGTCTTGTATCTTCAATATATTAAACAATATTACATAACTCTCTATTTATAGAGAGACAGTGAGTGAGTAGTGACGAAGAAACCCTAAAGTAGACTTAAACTAATTAAGAGAGTGAATAAACCTTACAAGGAAATATAATAATGGAGAATAAAAATATTCTAACATAAAGAAAAATAACTTGTTAAGGAAAATATTAATAAATCTAATTTAGAAAATATAAAATATTCCAACATTTCCCCTCAAACTCAAGCTTAAAGGCATCCAAAGTCAATGGTTGGATAAAGGCAATGCATGCGAGAAAGGCTGAAAGTGATGACCGGAGAAATATCGGAGAATGAAGACAAGCCGCTAAAAGAAACCGGTGAAGTGCTAAGCCGAAACTAACAATGAGGCCAGAGAAATAAAATTAATCGTTAAAAACCTTGTTTAAGGGTTTTTAACGATTATTTGAGTTTAACGTTAAACTAATTATTGTTATATTAAATATTTTAAAATAATCGTTAAATATTTTATTATTTTAATTAAATATTTAATTAAAATAAAATATTTAACTAAAGAAAATATTTAAATATTATAAATATTAAATAATCATTAAATATTTAAATATTTAACCTTAAATAATAAAATAATAAAATATTTTATTATTTAATATTTAAATATTAAATAATCGTTAAATATTTAATTAAATATTAAATATTTAACAATTATTTAAATATTTTATTAAATAATTGTTAAATATTTTAAAATAATCATTAAATATTTTATTATTTTAATTATATTAGTTAATATAATTATTGTTATATTCTTGATATTGTGATTATTTGAGTTTAACGTTGAAAACTAACAGAGGGGTCCAAAGTGAGAGTAAATCAAAGTTTAAGGGTCCAAAGTGAGAAATTTGAAAGTTCAGGGGTCCTTTGTCAAATTGGCTGGAAGTTCAGGTCAGGGGGCAAACTGAAGTTTCTCCTATTTAATATTATAATCTTATATATCACTTGACAATGAAAAAGGGAACAGGATCCTAGTCTTTAGGATCTGAGTTTACGGACCTAATTTTCAGTACTTCATATGGATTCTTGCAACTTGAAATGCTTAATTACAAATACTGGCTTTCAGACATCACACAAGGTTATGTGTTTTTTTTTTTTTTTTTTTGTCTGTATAGGAGAAGATAAAAGAAAAGAAAATTCAATCTACTGTCTTTTGCTTTATAAAATATGGTCTCTAACCAATTCATCTATCTCTTGGGCCATTAAGTTCTATCGTTAAATTTTATAATTTGTAATGCGTTCATACATAATAAAATTTTGGAAAACAAAAATGTTAATGCAATATGCATGATCATAATTCATAAGTGACGTCAAGATCCGCATGCAAGATCCCAGAGAAACTTTTCTTTTTTGGATAAATTAATTAAGGTGAGATCGAATCTACTATCCTACAATGATCCGCATGCAAGACGACAAAAGAGACAGCAGACAAAGTTAATGGGATGGATGAATATAATTAAAAACGTTTCGACAATAAAACGAGGTTCATTTAGTACTTGACTAGCTTTTTAAGTTTTTAATTCTATTTAATTATGTTTCTCACTAAATAATGTTGAAGATTGTTCTATAAATCTGGTGGACATTGTAGCCAAACGCTCCAGCAAGCTTTTGTAGCAAAAACTCTTTCCTTTGACAGTTGACTGCTCAGCAGACTCTGAAGCTCCATTTGCAACGGCTGCCTAGGATTATAATTAATTGCAAGTGATGTCATTCTCCTACAATATATCTTCAGCATAATATATAGTTGTTCTCATCATGCCAATAGAAATTTCTCTTACTCATGATTTTCTTCTTCTTCTTTTTTATTTATTTTTTGTTTTATTTTTTTTTTCCCATTCATAAAACTTAAGCCTGGTATTTCTATCATGGTGGTTCCTATATACAAATTTATTGCTTCACGTACAAATTTCACAAATTGATAATTTGTTGCGAGGGAAGGCCTAGCCAACTTAGCAGGACAATCGCACTGCAGTAATATTATATATCACATGCTAAGAAACTACAACTGGGATCTCTATCTCTCATCAGCTTACACTGTACTTTTACCTTATGGAAGGAATTTAATAAGCATAATGAGGAAGAAAAATGAAAAAGTTATGCAGGATCTTTATTAAAAATCATCTCTCTCTCTCTCTCTCAGTTTTTGTAGTCACTCTTCATCTGCTCATCCATTTAAATATTCTATAGATCGACATGCACAATACCATATACTGACCATATGTTTTCAATCTGATTTTATTTCTTACAAATTAAAGAAGGAAAAGTCCAAGGAGGTGCTGTCAAGTGAAAAGCCCCAAGAAGGAAGACAAAAGGCAAAGGTGACAATTGCAAGGAGTAATATATTTCCAAAAAATGAGAAGACCTCAAAGGGCTTATAGTAGTGGACAAGATAACGATCAAGTATTAGATGAGCCAGTGCCAGATGATCATGTTGTAACAGTAGATGAACATCATGATGCCAGTGAGTGCTGTTTCATTCTTTATTGTCCATGTGCAGTTTCATACACATGTGATACACAAAAAAAAAACTTTTCCAATTAATATCTTATCTAGAGAGAAGTGTTTTGAATTCATTTGTTTCATTGTGATTTTGGTTAAAATGATCTGTTAAGTATTTCTATATAGGCCTAGAGAGACCCTCAAGGGAAAAGAGAGAGAATGACGCACACACAAAAGAAGAAGAAACATTTCATTTTCTGCCTTACAAGATATTTTATATCTTCCTGCTTCTTTAGTATCTAAATAGCGTGATCTATGATCACCCAAAATATGTGGTTCATATGTCTGCTGCTTCAAAATTTCCAGGTGCAAAAGGATTACACTACCTCGACACTTCTGTTCGCCTCTATCGAGCTGCCCTAAAAGGTGATTGGCAAGTTGCTAAGATTCTAATTGAGAAATATCCAGATCTCGTTCGTCGTCCCATAACAGAACAGAAAGACACAGCTCTTCACATCGCAGTTGCAGCAAAACACGACACTTTTGCAAAAGAACTGGTCAAATGTATGACTCGGGAGGACATAGAATTACGAAATGAAAATGGAAACACAGCCCTTTGCTTTGCTGCTTATGCTGGTGGATCAGAACTCGTGTCAATTGCCCAGGAGATGGTGAAAGAGAACAAGAAGCTGCCACTAGTCCGTGGTAGCTGTGGAAATACACCACTTTACATGGCAGCTTTGAATGGAAGTAAAGAGATGGTGTCCTATCTATACCCTCTGACTCCTTTTGAAGTTTTGGATCCTATTGAACGCATTGATATCCTTGTTGCCACTATTTCTACTGATATGTATGGTATGTTCTACATCTCACTAATATTTAGGAGTTTGAAAAAATTAATTTTCAATTTGATCTACTTATTGAAGTTTCAATTGAACGTGAAATGTATATCATAAAAATTTCACAAGACTAATCATTAATTCTACATTGTAGCATAACTTTCGTAGTGTTAGAAATTTTTCAACCACAACACAATCTTGGACTTTTCTTCAATCCAATTTAAAACTGTCTAAATGCATATTTGGTGAACAGGCTACTCATAGGGGAGAATAATTTTGGTCCAAAAGAAGAAAATGGAATATTTAATGTGTCCGTGATTATATTAAGATGAATACTAAATTTAAATTTTGTCCACATAGATGATGCCCAACGTGCAATATTTAGTTGAAATGGGAGTGAATTCTGGAGTCAATGTTCGAATTTATGACATCTAATTCTAATACCTTGATAAGTACCACTTATTCCAAAAACTTAAGTCGTGAGAAAATGATAAATTTAATCATATAATTAATACTTTAACACAATATAGTAATATACTAAGCATTACAATGATTTTGAACCAACCTTCGACAATGATCAAATCAAATGCATTGATTTGTGGACAGATATAGCATTGAAAATTCTGATTCAGGACCCAACTTTAGCAACTATGAAGAATGGAAAAAACAGGATAGCATTGCAAGAGTTGGCAAGAAAACCTCTTGCATTCGACATCAGAAGTCAGCTATCAGTGTGGGAAAGATGCTTCAACTCCTGTGAGTTTGTCTACAACACAATTTTCCTTCCTTGCACAAATATGTAACATTTCCCTAGTAGTTGTTTTTAGGAGAAACTTCAGAAAGCCCCCCTGAACTTCCAACCATTTTGACATACTCCCCCTGAATTTTCAAAACTCTCACTTAGGCCCCTTCAACTTTTGTTTTCTCTCACTTTAGACCCTTTTAATGTTAAAGTCAAACAATTTGACTTTTAATACCCATTTTACCCTCTCCCAAAACTACGTCGTTTTGTGTCTTAAAACTACAACACCTACCCAGCCCAAAACGACGTCTTTTAGGCATTAATTTTTTTTTTTTTTTAAAACAAAAAACGAAATCGGGGGTTTCTTTAGCCACCCCCTGGCCAATCTGGCGGTGGTCGAAACACCACCTTGGGCAAAAAAAAAAAAAAAGGGGATCGGGTGCTTTTGGGGGTGGCTGGACCACCTCCCCAGGGGCTGGGGTGGTTTCGGCCACCCCATACCGGCCGTATGGGGTGGCCGAAACGGTATGGGATGAGCGAAACCACCCCCGGCCCCTTGGGGGTGGTCCGGCTACCCCCAAATGCACCCGATTCCCCACCCTTTTTCTTCTTTTTGGTCTTTTGGGAGTGGCGGACCACCCCATGGCCAAGGGGTGGTCCGCCACCACTGGACTGCAGAGGGTGGCTAAAGCCACCCCCAATTTTGTTTTTGTTTTTTTGTTTTTTTTAATATTATACTCAAAACGACATTGTTTGGGTTGGGTGGTGATATAGTTTTGAAGCCCAAAGCGGTGTAGTTTTGGAGTCCAAAATGACGTAATTTTGGTTGAGAGTAAAATGGGTATAAAAAGTTAAAAGGGTCGAAAATGAGAGAAAACCAAAGTTTAGGGGGCCTAAGTAAGAGTTTTGGAAATTCAGGGAGGGTATGTCAAAACGGCTGGAAGTTTAGGAGGGCTTTCTGAAGTTTCCCCTTGTTTTTATTACTCTAATCACACAAATGACAATGTTACTCAACTCTCCTTGGAATGAGAAAATTAGCTTACTTGATAACACCAAATCTTTAGTTGATATCTAATTCAATAACTATGGGAAATTCTAACGAGATAAATCATTATATATTGTGAAAATGTCGATCTGTTGCAATAATTGTAGCTCTTCCTTGCAGAGACAGAAGAGCATTGTAAGCAGCTTTTTATTTATTTAACTTAATTTAATTTTTATTTTAGTTTTTGGCAGACGATAGCATCTTTATGCCCAGGAAAAAAAAAAAAATTCTATAGATCTTTATAATTTTTCTTTCTCAGCTTCTTTTTTTAAATTCGAGAATAGGCTACGTTATTCAAAAAGACATCTATCCCCATAAACTTCTAAATTGGAAGCCACAATCAACTCTTTTTAAAAAACTTTATCTAACTTTATTAATAAAATGGAGAAATTATAATTTTATAGTCGTTTCGATTATCCTACTGGACAATTAAGCAACATAATTACCGAGATCTCGATTTAAAAAAGCTGGCAGTACATGTCTCAAATTTATAAAATTGAAAACTTAAGGCTCAGTTTGTTTCAACGTAAAATATTTTTTGTCGTAAAATATTTTCAGGGGAAGTCATTTTACAGGAAAATATTTTATGATGAATACATTTTCCTCCGTTTCACGCGCTTACAGAAAATCACAAATATTTTTTATATTCACAACATAAAAATACTAATATACAATAATTTTAAAAATAAATTATAAAAAAACCCGCCCAAGACTTGACCAGAACCCACCCGGGACTTGATCGGGACTCGCCTAGAACCTCGCCAGGAGCTGCCCAGGACTTGATCGGAACTTGCCTGGTACCTCGCTAGGACTTGATTAGGAGTCGACTGGACCTGTTCGGGACCCGCCCCGGACTTCACCGGGACCTACCCGAGACCTCGCCGAGACTTGATTGGGACCCGAACAGGCAAGTCCCTGGCGATTCCCGGTGGGGTCCCAGGCAGGTCTGATCGGGTTTCGAGAAAGTCTCGGGTGGGTCCCGGGCAAGTCCCGAGCGGGTCCCAGTTAGGTCCCAACGGGGTCTCGGGTGGGTCCAAGTTAAGTCTAGGGCGAGTCTCGGGCAGGTCCCGGTCAAGTCCGAGGCGGGTCCCGATCAGGTCCCGGCGGGGTCCCGACCAGGTCTTGATCGGTTCCTGGCGAGGTCCCAAGCAGGTCCCGAGCGGGTCCTGGGTAGGTCCCAGTCAAATCTAGGCGAGGTCCGATCAAGTCCCGGAGCGTCCCGGGCAGGTCCAAGGCAAGTCCTAGTCAAGTACCAGGCGGGTCTTAGACGGGTCCTGGGCAGGTCCCAGCGGTGTCTCGGGCAGGTCTCGGGTAGGTCCCAAGCAGGTCCGGTCTGGTCCTGAGCAGCTTGAGCAAGTCTTGCGCAGGTCCCGGTCAAGTGCTGGGCGAGTCCTGGTCAAGTCCCAGGCAGGTCCCGATCAAGTCCTGGCGGGGTCTCGGTCAGGTCCCGGCGAGGTCTTAGGCCCGTCCCGGTCAAGTCCCTGTAGGGTCCAAGCCGGGTTTTGGCATGGTCCGTCGATTCTAGAATGAGATGCTCAAAGTCAGAAAATAGTTTACGGTTTTGAAAACCGTAAACCATTTTCCTAAAATTAAAAAAGAATTTTCGGTCAAAGGGAAAATATTTTCCGTTGACTATTATTTTACATCGCGCAAAACATTCGAAAATTCGTAAAACATTTTCCGTAAATCATTTTACGGCGAAACAAACGAAACCTTAGTCTCAATGTCAAAAGCATGAAAGCACAAACGGATGGTGACATAGTTTTCCTAAGTTTTAATATCATATAGAAATCTTTCTATGAATCTTGCTAAGATAGCTGCCACACGGTTCCCATCTTTCTCGATTGTAAAAATGATATTTCTCTTTTACTAAACTATATTTGAATAGTTTTGTTTTTTGTTTTTTTTTCTTAATCACAGGGTTCAAAGGGATGTGTAACAAAGCTTTGATCCATACACCAGCTCATAAATTAGTTGAATTCCTTTGGAAAGAGGTTCTAGCATTGCCAACAGACAAGTTCGCAGAACTATTTGACAAGCATTCAAGTTTTCTTTTTAAAGCTGCAAAATTAGGGAATGTTGAATATCTAATTATACTAATACACTCTTATCCTGATCTCATATGGAAAGTAGACAAAAAACACAGAAGTATATTTCACATTGCTGTTAAATATCGGCAAGAAAATGTGTTCAATCTAATATATGAGATAGGCGCCATCAAGTATATCATTGCAAAATATATTGACCTTGACACTAAGAACAACATGCTACACCTAGTTGGACAATTGGCTCCTTTAGATCGACTAAATACCATATCTGGAGCATTCCTTCAAATGGAACGAGAGTTACTATGGTTTAAGGTGAGTGGTAATACGATTTGAACTTTCTTTTTTTTCCTTTGAATGCATAGTACTGATAGTTATTGGTTGCCCCTTTCACTTATCAATTATTAATTTATTCCTCGGTCATTGTAGGAGATAGAAAAGATTGTGCCTCCTTCCTATAGGAAGATGAAGAAAATAGATCAAAAAGGTCAACCTAGGGTTGAAAATCAAGACCGTGAAGGCGTGGATACACCTTCAGACATGAAGATGGTGAATGTAGATCAAAAATATTATGGGAATAAAGATCAATACTTTGAAGCTGGGGATACACCTTGGGATTTATTCTCAAAGGAACATAAAGAGTTAAAAGAACAAGGTGAAAAGTGGATGAAAGATACATCAAACAATTGCATGCTTGTAGCAGCACTGATAGCCACAGTGGTCTTTGCTGCTACTTATACTGTACCAGGTGGCGACAATCCAGATACAGGATCCGCTCTTTCTTTGGAAAGTAAGTGGTTTATGGTTTTTTGTGTATCAGATGCATTGGCATTGGTGTCCTCTTCGATTTCATTGCTAACATTTCTGTCAATTGCCATCACTTCGCGTTATGCGGTAGAAGATTTTCTGAAGTCATTACCTATAAAGTTGTTGTTTGGCCTTGCAACACTCTGCATCTCTATAGCAAGTATGGTTGTGGCTTTTAGTGCAGCCTACTTTTTGGTCTATGATAGGGAAATGACATGGCTTCCAATAGTTATACTTGCTTCGGCGAGTATCCCAGTTGCTTTATTTGTTGTGCAAAATTATAAACTTTGGGTTGATATTTTCCGCTCAACACACCGGTCCAGGATTCTGTTTCAGCCAGATAAACGTATGCTTTTTTAGCATAAGATGTTGATTGGGCAGATGATCAAAATTTGAAAGGAAAGTCAAACAAAGAGGAAGACAAATTCTTATAGGTAGTCAAGAGTTTTTAAACATGGTCGAAGAAAAAATTGAGGAAAAGAAGACGTTGAATTGATGTTCTTATGTATCATTTCCGTCAAGACTTCAACGGTGGATCTTCATTGATTAGAACTAATATCATTTTTATTTTTATTTTGCATATTGTACTTTTCTCTGTAAACCAACAGTGGGTTGATTATAGTCAAGCTACTATTTAGTAAGAACTTCCATTTGTCAACTGATTGAGACTAATTATTTATCTTCTAAGATCAGCACATATAGAAGAAAATAAAGGTGTAAAAACTATCAATAATTAAGACACAGAGAATTGATTCCCTGTTGTAAAAGAATATCATAGATTGTCAACGTCTATGATGCAGCAAGAATGATACTTCTATTTCACTAGTATGATTAAAGGAAAATAATCGTTTATAAATGGTACATTTGCGCTACTCTTCATCAAACCCCTTAAAATTAGTTCATGGATAGAATGGAACTAGGAATTTATTAAGATAAGCTCAATTTACAACGAGACAAAATTCATATGAAATCACAATTCACAACCCAAGAAGGAAACCATTGCTTCATATCCACATGGGTTCCAACAACATGGAGCAACTTCTGGCGTGGCAATTGGACTCTTTTATCTATAAAGCCATGCAGTTATTTCTTCGTGCTATATTTTTTGTTAGATCCTTCCTATTTTCCATATATTCTATAATTATGCTAATATTAAAATATTCTCTATTTATAGGTTGATTGTAATCATATATTGGGATTGTAATCAAATCAATGAGATTTAATTACCAAACTTGTATTTAGACATTACCCTATAAATAGGGACGTTTGTAGTGTAGACAAATCAAGTTAATAAGCACAATGTAGCCCTTAGGGGTATTCTGAGTGGTGGACGTAGGTGTCTAACACCGAACCACCTGTAAAGTTCTTTGTGTTCATCCTCTCTCTTGCTTCCGCTTTTATTCCCACATCATTATTATTTCAACATGGTATCAGAGCTATTGGCTTACGCCAGTCGATCTAATGGTCTTGTGAAATATATATTTTCCTTCAATTTATTGTTTGTTTCTTGAAAAAAAAAAAAAAAAAAAGGTCTCCTTCCGTTACCGGCCAGCCACTCCAGGAGCAGCCACGACCACTACAATCGTGTTATTCCAACCAGATCCACGTCCCCGTCAGGCACCACGGCTCCGCCTTGATGGTCACTCTACATCGCCTCCGTCCTGCTCCTGATAGCCAACACCAGCTTCAGGCGAGCCACCATGGCTCCAGTTTTATCCAGTCCTCGCCGTTGCTATCAGATGACTCCAAGCACCGGCCTTTTCCTCGCAACCACCGCCGCAATCCTCAATTGAGCCGCCATGGCTCCGGCCAAATCTGGCCACCATAGCCAGCCACTCCATTCCATCTCTCTTGACCACAGTCACCCACGGCAACAATCTGTTTCTCCAGCTGTTCAACCGGCCACCGCTGCCGCTTCCGCCACAGGCCGCCACAAGCGTCATTTTCTGACGGAAGGACCTCCGTTTGATAGCCCTTCCTTCGGCGACTCCAGATCTGCCACGAGCGCCACTGCTCGGGTCCTCACGCTCTCTCACGCACCTCTCAGCAATTGGCGCGTGATTCCCACGTCCCAGCTTGCGACCTCTACCTTGCACGTGCACCACACTGGATCATAGCCCTGCAGTTCCACTAGATTAGGTCGCACCAGATCGCAACCCGCGATTGCACCTGTACATGCACCACACCGGATTGCAGCCATGAGGTCCTATTCTTTGGCTTTCTGCACTCATCCACAGCAGATCATCCCCTTCAGCCAAGCTCATAGGCCTATAGTGGAGCTGCACACACCAGATCCAAAAAAAAAAAAGAAAAAAAAAGTGCTGCGTGTGTCATGGAGTGAGGAGAATAAAAAAAAAAAAAGGGAAGGAAGAAGAAGCAATCCAAGTGGACCACATCACACGCGCAATGTGCCGGTCAGATTCGGTGCACCGATCTGATAACCGACCAAGTGGGCTCATTTTCTTTTTATTTTTGGTCCAAGTTGGCCCTTTTATTTTTGGCTCATAGTCAGCCCTGGCTCATAGTCAGCCCTGGCCCGTAGTCGGCCCCTTTTTATTTTTGGCTCATTGTTAGCCCTGGCCCGTTGTCGGCCCATTTTTATTTTTGGCTCATTGTCAGCCCTGGCCAGTTGTCGGCCCCTTTTTTATTTTTGGCTCATTTTCAGCCCTGGCCCATTGTCGGCTCTTTTTATTTTTGGCTCATTGTCAGCCCTAGCCCGTTGTCGGCCCCTTTTGAAGTTTGGCTTGCTGTCAGCCCTAGCCCGTTATCGGCCCTTTTTGGAGTTAGTCCCATTGTTGGCCCTTTTGAATCTGCATTCACCAGCCATCTGCCGCCATCGTTGGCCGCCCGCCAGCCTCTATCTCTTCCGGCAGTCGTCATCATCTACGGCCCGTTCCCCGCCTCCACCACTGCCGTCATTATTGTTTCTGATTTCAAACTCAACGTACCAAAATATTCTACCTTGAGTTTGAGGGGGGATATTAGAATATGTGGAAAATATATTTTCCATATATTCCATAATTATGCTAATATTAAAATATTCTCTATTTATGGGGGATTGTAATCATATATTGGGATTGTAATCAAATCAATGGGATTTAATTACCAAACTTGTATTTAGACATTACCCTATAAATAGGGACTTTTGTATTGTAGACAAATCAAGTTAATAAGCACAATGTAGCCCTTAGAGGTATTCCGAGTGGTGGACGTAGGTGTCTAAGACCGAACCACCCGTAAAGTTCTTTGTGTTCATCCTCTCTCTTGCTTCCGCTTTTATTCCCACATCATCATTATTTCAACACTTCCAAAAATATTATTGCAGTTTTAATTGATCTCATGTGCATGACATTGCTAAATAGAATAAGGCCTCCTTTCCGGGTTGTTGAGAGGTGTTATTACATTGTACAGTGTTTTATTGCGATTCACACACATTTTCAGCAGGATCACATGGAGGGACAGTTGACAGTTGTTATCGTGTGACTAATTGATTGTTTGCATTGATTATGGTTTAATGTACATTTATTATTTTAGTACATGATTCTGATCTTATGATCTTATTTTACTATCTTGCCACTTCCGCTCCCCTCTATCAAGCTGCCCTAAAAGGAGATTGGAAAGTTACTAAGGCTCTATTTGAGAAATATCCAGATGTCTTTCGTCGTCCCATAACAGAAGGGAATGAGACAGCTCTTCACATCGCAGTTGCAGCAGAACGCGAAGCTTTTGTAAAAGAAGTTATCAAATGTATGGATCCGGATGAAATAGCATTGCCAAGTAACACTGGAAACACAGCCCTTCACTTTGCTGCTAGATCAGGAATCGTGTCGATTGCCAATGAGATGGTGGAAAAAACGAAGGGACTACCACTAATCCGTGGTAGCGGTAAAAAGATACCACTTTACGTGGCAGCTTTAAACGGACGTAGAAAGATGGTGATGTATCTATACCCTCGGACTCCTTTTGAAGAATTGGAACCTATCGAACGCATTGATATCCTTATTGCCACTATTATGACTGAGATGTATGGTATGTACGTATTTGGGAGTTTAAGAAAATTAATTTACAATTTGATCTACTTACTCAAGTTTCAATTGAACGTGAAATGTGTATATCATGAAAATTTCACAATGGCATAGAAAGGTTTTTTGCTGGACAGAGTGGTTTCTATTGCGCGCGATATACTGACCATACATTAATGATTTTTGAGACAACCTTTGCAATGATCAAATCAAATGTGTTGTTTTATGGACAGATATAGCATTGGATATTCTGAAAAATGATCGAAGTTTAGCAACTATGGAGAATAGCTATAAGAGGATAGCATTGCAAGAGTTGGCTAGAAAACCTTTTGCAATCGGCAGGAGAAGTCAGCTATCCGTATGGGAAAGATGCTTAAACAACTCCTGTCTAAATGCATATTTAGTGAACATGCTACTCATAGTGGAGCTAATTTTGGTCGAAAAGAAGAAAATGGAATAATTTAATATGTGCTCGTGATTATATTAAGATGAATACTAAATTTAAATTTTGTGCATAAAACACACATAGATGAATGATGCCCAACGTGGAATATTTAACTGAAATAAGAGTGAATTATGAAGTCCTGGTTTGAATTTATGACATCTAGTTAGTTCTGATGCTATATTAAGTATCACTTATCCTAAAAGTTTAAGTTGTTAAAAAATAATAAATTTAATTAATAATACAATATACTGACCATACAATGATTTTAATTTGAACCAACTTTTGACAATGATCAAATCAAATGGGTTGTTTTGTGGACAGATATAGCATTGACAATTCTGAAAAAGGATCCAACTTTAGCAACTATGAAGAATAGCACAAACAGGATGGCATTGCAAGAGTTGGCTAGAAAACCTGTTGCATTCGACATCAGAAGTCAACTATCAGTATGGGAAAGATGCTTCAACTACTGTGAGTTTGTCTACAACACAATTTTCTTTACTTGAACAAATATGTAACATTTCCCTAGTAGTTGTTTTTATTACACTAATCACAGTACTAATGACAATGTTACTCAAATCACCTTGGAATGAGAAAATTCACTTACTTGATCACGTACACCAAATCTAGCTCTTTCTTGTAGAGAAATAGAAGAGAATTCTAAGTAGCTAGCTTTATTTTAAAATTTTTTATTGTTGAGACAATATTTGTAGCATCTTTTACTTAATTCAATTGTATCGATCTTAATGTTCAAGAAAAAAAAGAAAGAGTATTATTTAATCACTACAAAAAAAAGGCCATTTCTTCACGTGGCAAACAGTATTATTTTTTTGCCACGTCAGTAAATGCTGACGTGCCAAAAGTAGCACGTCAACAAAGAATTTGCTGACGTGTTAAAAGTTGCACGTCAACATTTACTGACGTGTTGAAAACAACAAGTAAGTATTTCCTGACGTGTTATACTTGACACGTCAGTAAATTTGAACCCAATTTAATTTGACATCATTTAAAAATTAATAACTAATTGATTAATTATTTACTGACGTGTCAAATACTGACACGTCAGTAAATAATGACATGTTATACTGACACGTCAGTAAATTTCTGATGTGTCAGTATACCACGTCAAGAGTTAGTGACGTGTTCCAGTGACACGTCAATAATTAAACTATAACATTATATATATATATATATATATATATATATATATATATATATATATATATATATATATATATATGATCCCAACATTATCGAGTTAATTTAATATTGTACAATATGATCGATCCCAATTAACATTCAATAAATTTAATTTTTAGAAAACAAACACCGGCCAGTACTTTAATACTTTTCTTTTATAACACTGTAACCCATTTCAACATTCAAAACTAAAAAAAAAAAAATTAATTAATTTCCGACTGTTAGCCATGTTTTACTCGAGATACCGTATATATATATATATATATATATATAGCAAAACCATGCAAAAGGATATATATATATATATATAACATTAATTTAACGTGCATGCATGGTTCAAATTAACCTAAAGGATATATATATATAACATGCATTTTTCTCGATTTCGTTCATTTAATTATGAGATACCAAATTTGGTATCTCATTACTTAAAATAATTAAAGTAACAATATTGGTGATCGATGATATTAAAGTTTTGACATATATATATATATATATATATATATATATATATAAACCATGCACGCTATATATCATTTAGGTTTGAGCCATGCACGTTAAAATGAAATTGTTGTTTGTAAGATTAACTGCACTCTTCACATACACAAAATAAAACCAAATACATGGGAACTCAAATGAAATACAAAATAGGAAAACATAAATTATATTAGTATTAATATAATTAATACTATATTATAAACATATAAACATGTACACATGCATATATGCATGATATTTAAATATATATATATATATATATATATATATATATATATATATATATATAATCTCGACGTGCCTATGTGGCACGTCAGGAGCGTGCCTTGGGAAGGCCAGCGCCTGCTGGCCGTCCCATCTCACGCACCTACCCCCTTGATATTTATTTATTTATTTTTTTTGATTTTCCCTCTCTCCCCTGCTTCATCATATCACTCGTCTCTTCTCTCCCGCCAACCCCCCTGCAATTTTTTCTTCTTCATTTTCTTCTATCTCCTCCCTCACTCTTCCTCATTTTCTTCTAGCTCCTCCTTCATTTTCTCTGTGGTCAGCTCTATCTCTCTGCTGGCGCGAAGGAAACACCACTCTCTCTAGCTAGCTCACTCCCCATCTCCGGCAGCCACCTCCACTTCGCCGTTGCCGTCTCCGGCGATTCTCCGGCCGAATCTGCTCCGCCAATCTCCTCCATCTCTCCTGTATATATATATATATTGTTTTATTTTATATATAATATTGTTTTATTGCAGAATATATGCATTATATATAATATTATTTTATATATATTGCAGAATATATTATATATATACATTGTGTTGTTTCAATTTTAGGTTTTATTTTGTCATATATTCGCATGATGTTTCAATAATGTACGAGATTGAGTATTTGTGAGCATCTAATTGAGGTGAAATTTTTTTTCTTTTTTGGAATATCTATTAATTAATTACTTATTGTACGTTGGATATGCACATGCATGCAAAATGATGTTTCTCATGCTAAGTAGGTTTTTGTTTGAAAATATAATTGCTTTTTAAATGTGGCTCTGTTTTTTTTTTTTTTTTGGTAGGTTTGTTTAAATAAAAAGGTTGGCTTATTAGTAAGGAATTTATAACACATTACGTCAATTTTAATCTATCATTAATTTCAATATCGTTTGACCTTCTAATTAAGTACGTGTGGTGCGTGGTGACACATAATATTTATAGAGATTTAATTTAAGTCTTTGTTTAATTAATATTCAAAGTTAATGTGTTTTTTAATATTCTTTTAACCATAAACGTTATGGATTAATTTGTAAGTTATAAATTCACACACGAGGATTCAATCCGAATTACATGGATTTAACGGGAAAAAGAGTTGGCAAACGTGCAAACCTTGTCAAACTTAGAGAGACTTCAAATGAATAAGTAAAAAGTCATGACTTTGTTTTTTAGACTATTTTTTTTTTTCACACTTTTGTTTTGAGTTTTTTTAACAAGTCTAATCATAATTAAACACATAACCTAAAACACTTGCAAAATATATTCAATTCGATTCTTACTTCATTCTATCCCACATATATTATTTTTCAAACAAAAAAAACCATACAAAACGGTTTAAAGTTTTGGTTAATTTGAGGAACTTATAAGTTTGTTCAAGTTGAAATATAACGCATTAAAATTAATATTACCTAAAAACTAGTTGGAATTTTGTTAAAATTGTGATTAATATGAAAGAAATTAATCTAATGTGTCAATAACCCAAGAAACGTTCGGACCAAAAATATATATTACGAAAACATTTACCATATTTGCAAGACACTCAAAATTCTTTTAACCTTTATATATAATATATAATAAATAAATAAATACACCAAACAAAAGAGTTGTATGACCCATGCATGTCATCACCTACTAATTAATGCCAAAGTGCAACGACATTTAAGCTATATTTATTGTATTTAGGGTCCTCATAACGAACCTAGCTCGGTAGATGTACTAGAACAACCTTATAAAATAACCTAGCTAGAATTAATTTGTTTAGGGTATCCACCAAAGAAAATGCTTAAATTTGGATCAAGTATTTTTTTTATTTGGTTTTTCTAGATTAATTATAATAGATAAGGGTTATAAATACACCCTTCGGTACGGATGAATGTAGATACGCATGAATATGTATATATTTTTGGACATAAACAATTTAAACCTATATGAGAATATATAGATTTATATTTTTAATGTGGTTCAAATATTTAGGTTTCGGTTTATGTTTATATACATGCATGTGCTTGAACTTAGGTATACAATTTTTAAGTCTTATATATTTATTCTTAATTTATGTACGTAGATAAAAATGGACAAGAGTTGGATGACAAAGTCTAGGGGTACGAGGGAATACAGAGACGGGTGTAGATTATTTGTGGAGTTTGCAGTTAGTAACTGTAGAACCCCTGATGGATTCATCTATTGCCCTTGTAAGGTTTGTCGAAATAACTGGCGCCACCCGCCGGGTTTCGTATTCGACCACTTGACAGGGGGAAAAGGAATGATTCTGGAATACACACTTTGGTTCTATCACGGTGAGAAGCATGTACAAGGTCTTCATACTGGGTCTAATTCCAATCGCCCAGCCTCAGATGCGGGTGCAAGCGCAAATCAGGGTGGAGACAAGCATGGAATATTGCGTGATTTATTCGGCATGCACGAAGTAGTCAGGGAAGACAATTGTGAGCCTCAGGCCGTGGTGCAAGGGAGTGAGGAAATTTGACCGAAGAAGCCGCTGAAGGCGACGCACTAAAGTACTACAACCTACTTAAAAAGGCAGAGAAACCACTTCATACTGGGACAAAACATAGCAAACTAAGTGCGACTGTTCACCTGTACAACTTGAAGTGCATTGGTGGACTTAGTAACTCGATTTTCTCGGCTTTCCTAGAGTTCATCAATCAGTTGCTGCCTGAGAGTAATGAAACTCTGCCAGTTAATACGTATGAGGCGAAAAAGTTTTTACGAGACATGGGACTAGGGTATGAGAAGATTCCGGCGTGCCGTAATGACTGTATGCTATTCTGGAAGGGCAATAAAGAGTTGGATTCATGTACCGTATGTAGAGAATCTAAATGGGTGGAAGCAATCAATTTAGATGAGGACGGTCAACCCATATCGTCGGGCAAGAAACGTCCGGTGAAGGTATTGCGGTGGTTTCCACTCATACCATGACTACAGAGGTTGTTTATGTCAGAACATACAGCACGCTTTATGAGGTGGCATGCAGAAGGCCGCACTAACGACGGCGTATTGAGGCATCCAGCCGCGGCGAAACATGGAAGTCATTCGACAACTTACATCTGGATTTTTCATCGGACAGCAGGAATGTAAGGCTCGGACTAATCTCGGATGGATTTAATCCATTTGGGAACATGACTACATCTCACAGCACTTGGCCTGTAATGGTTGTACCCTACAACTTGCCTCCTTGGATGTGCATGAAACAGACATCTTTTATACTATCATTGATTATCCCGGGCCCAAGTTCACCTGGAATGGATATAGATGTCTACCTTCAACCCTTAATTGAGGAGTTACAAGAACTATGGAATGTAGGGGTACGCACATATGACGTCTCAAAGAAAAAAAATTTTGTTATGCGAGCGTTGTTGATGTGGACAATTAATGACTTCCCAGCATACGCAGATTTGTCTGGATGGTCTACCAAGGGTGAGAAGGCATGTCCTTGCTGTATGAACTCGACAAGGTCGAAATGGTTAAAACATGGCCATAAATGGTGTTATATGGGGCACAGGCGATACTTGCCCATGGATCATCCGTGGAGGCGGAACAAAGGAACATTTGACGGCAACGTAGAGCTAGAATGTGCCCCTGATGTGCCAAGTGGAGATGAAGTCCTAAGCCAATTAGAAGGGATGGTGTTTGGGGATGAGAACGCCGGTCAGGCAAGGCAGGCTGAGAAAGAAAAAGGAAAGAAGCAGAAGACGAATACTTCTAATGTAGTGTGGAAGAAGAAAAGTATTTTCTTTAGGTTGCCGTATTGGAAAGATAATTTATTGCGGCATAATCTTGATGTTATGCACATAGAGAAAAACGTGATGGACAACATACTTGGTACAATACTGGACATTCCAGGGAAAACAAAGGACAACCTCGGCGCCCGCTTAGATTTGCAAGAAATGGGTTTGAGACGTACACTTCATCCATTTGTGGACCCGCAGAATGGTAAGACCTATATTCAACAAGCTACCCACACGATGTCCAAGGATGATAAAACACATTTTTTGAAAGTGCTACGAAATGTAAGGGTGCTCGACGGATATGCCTCGAACATTTCTCGTTGTATACGACTTAAGGACCATACGATATCGGGGTTAAAGAGTCATGACAGTCATGTATTGATGCAGCAGCTTCTACCTATTGCATTGCGTGGATCACTTCCAAGCAACGTGGTTAGACCACTTGTTGAGATGTCCACATTCTTCAGGTGCCTATGTTCAACAACATTGACCGAACAAGATATTGACCGACTACAGTGTGACGTCTGTATCACGTTGTGCAAGATGGAACAGGTTTTTCCCCCCAGCTTTTTTACGAGTATGGTTCATGTGGTCATGCATCTTATCCATGAATGCCGACTCGGTGGACTAGTACAGTATAGATGGATGTATCCGGCAGAAAGGTAAAATGTGTTTACGGATATTCTTGCATTTTTTGGTTTCAAGTGCCAATACATGACAAGTACTAACTAAACTGAAAATATGTATTGGTTCATATTTAGGAGCCTTGGAGTATTCAAATCTAATGTGCGCAACAAAGCGGCTCCTGAGGGCTGCATTGCTGAGGGCTACATAGCAACTGAGTTGGTGACGTTTTGTTCGAGATATTTAGAGAACACACCAACCTTTCACAATAGGATATAAAGAAATCCGGATGGTTCAAAGGGAAATGGAACACGAGTCCGCCTCGACCGAATCACAATGACACAGATACACCGGTATATTATGTTCAACTTGGACGAGTTTGATCAATTGCGGGCGTAAGTCGAGATCTTTTGCCCGCACCTTGCATGCTCAATGAACTTGTGACAATATTGTTCGTATTGAATTATAATTAACATAATTTCGAATTGTAGGATGCACATGGATACGCTTAGGCGAACATGCAATAGGGGACGAACAACAGAGGCTCAGTTGGAAACCCAACATTATGACTTGTTCTGCGAGTGGTACCGTGACTACGTAAGAATGATGTGATGTTTACCTAAAGCAATTGTCGGAGTTATTTGCGTGCTATGTTTTTTAAAATCAACTAAAGTTAGTAACCGTGCGTTTCCATTGTATGTAATATATTCACAGGTCGATCGATTGGACGAGCGATCCAGGAAGGAACTTGGTGACAAATTGGTAATGCATTGTAGAGGGCCGAGGGAGGCAGCAGTCAGATACAATAGATATGTGGTTAACGGCAAGCTATTTCGCACTATTGCATCTGATGTCGGAAAGAGGACTCAGAATAGCGGGGTGTGTGTGCCGACTCTTGATGGCGACACGTACTACGAGAAGTTAACGAAAATACTTGAGGTTGAGTATTACGACAGGACTAAGTACGTAATGTTTATGTGTGATTGGGCAGACATCACCAGGGACAAGGGGTACAAGGTGGATGAGTATGGTATAGTACTTGTCAACTTCAAAAACCTTGTCCACACGGGAGAACTAGTTTCTGATGAGCCGTATGTGCTAACTTCACAAGTTGACCATGTATTTTATGTACAAGATGATGGGTGCCCAGATTGGGCTTGCGCAGTAAGGACCAAACCTAGAAACATATACGACGTTGGTTAGGGTGAAGGACATCAAGATTCATGTGCCAATTACCACGAGTGTGAGCCTCTCATATTGCCTAGAAATTTTGATTACGATCTACAAGATCATATCGAATACGTCAGACACGACTTAGATCCAACAGAAGCGTATGTATATATATTAATATAATTAATTTTATATTTATGTTTAGATTGGTAGTTGTTCACTACATGCACATTACATCAACACACTTAATTAAGCTGTGCATTTGCTAAAATCTGATATATATCTCACGTACCATTATGAGTCATGCATACTTAAGGTAGTGAATATTTCATACATTGTATACAAAATTAATTGGGTTTGTGGTTTTTTTTCACAGGGTACCATGACTAAGGGGAAGAAGAGAGCACGCAGGGGCTCGTCCGTAGTGCGGCAGTCTATGTCGCCTGGGTCTCCCGCAGGCCAACTTGATGACAGCGAGCAACAAGACGTTGCTCAGCTTTAGAGATGCAGGAAGGATATGGACCAGTCCTTCCAGGTACTATGGGAGGGGAGACCCCTGTCCATGCTCCATGCAGTCGGGTAGGCATGGCCCAGATGGGGTATCGGATTGGTTCGTACGGGACAGCGAGTTACGACAGTGTTCTGAGGGCGATGTCGAGCGGCTAGACACCCAGCATAGCACAGGTACGCCCGCCTGTTTTTTTAAAGATTCATAAGTTTGAAAATTTCTAACTATATTGGTGCAATATTAATTATATTTAACTACAACTACAACTTCAGAGAATTCTAAACATTCTAAAAAAATACAAAGCAGGTATAAAGGACAGTGAGACACAGGCCCAGGAAGACATGGTTGGTGGGGCACAGGCCACGGATGACCCGCAGCCCACCGACCCTGCTCCCGGCAACCGGTTAGGCCCTCGGCCGGTCCGGACCATAAGTAAGTGTATATTCTCTAATGTCGTGCATATTAGGTTTTAATTTACATGTTAGCTAATATTGAATTCGAAATAACTTACCTTTATAATTTTTAATTTGTTAGGTACCGATTCTGAAGGAAACACCGTTATTGAGGTGTTTACCATTCTAGACTCGCACAGGCGGCCGGGAGTCCCCCCCGGCAAACGGATCATCCTAGAGTACAATGCATCATTCCAGCCCGTTGGATTTAGCGCCGTGAGGTTTAGGCGAATGACCGGGGACATAGTAAGGAGCGGAAATTTTGTCCGAATACCGGACGATTGGTCGAAGGTACCGGACCGTACCAAGGATGATATTTGGGACGCCTTGATGGTATGTTTTTTAATAATTTGTCAAACACTCGTAATGTATATATGTATATATACGCTCTAAGTTGCAAATATATATGTGTGTTTATATCTATATGCATATACACATATTTTAAGTTTTTTTAATTTATCAATGTTGATCTTGTGCAGGCATACTTTTTCGTCCTGCCCGAGTACAACTTGGAAGCCATCAAGGATGAAGCATTTCGGGATATGGGCTCCAAGCTGCGGACTTGGAGGCATGATCTTAAAAAAATTGGTGCCATTACCGAGGAAGATACTCTGGACACTATACGGGCAAGACTGGGGGGACAGAGGCTGGGGGAGTACAATGCCGTCGACTTGGATATATTATTGGAGAGATGGTGTACCCAGGAGAATAGGGTAGGTCATGAGTTAAACTATTTGTGTTGTGTAGTGTCATTAATTGTAATTGTGTTAATATTAACATATTAAAAGTGTTAACTGTGTAGGAGTATGCGGCGAAAATGAAAACATTGCGAGCATTAAATGATTCACCACATTGCACTGGATCAAAGAGTTATGCCAGGTTGACACATGAGGAGGTAAGTGTGTAATTTATCCTATACTTATAGATGTGAACGTACATGTCATCATTTGATATATTAATATGGTATATGTATGTCCTATTTTATCTGCAGGCCGAACGTTTGGGCCATCAACCTACTCGTGCACAAAATTACGTCCGTTCACACACGAAGAAGAACGGTTCATATCCGAATGATATTGTGAAGGAGAGATGTGTATGTTACTACTCACCTTTCATATATTGTTTTGCTTGTATATTTGATAAATTATTTCCGATTAACAGTTGTGCGCCCCACTGACTCAATAATTAATGTGATAAACAGGAACAGATGAAGGAGCTTATACCCACCGACCCTGCAGCATCGTCTAGCATCACAGAGGGAACGGTAAGGTGGGCGCCGAACGACGCATTTGACCAGGCAATTGGAAATAAGCTTGAGTATGCCGGTAGGGTTCGGATGGCTGGACCAAATATTCTGCCTGTGCGGGGGACCATACGCTCATACTATACACCGTCATAGGCACGGTCAGAAAATGCCAGGTACTCCACGATATCACAAGACACACATGATAGAGCGCTTGAGGTGGAGAGGGCAAAGCACAAGGAAGAGATAGATGCGTTGTTGGCCGAGAACAATGCGCGGGTAGCTCAGCAAGTGGCGGAGCAGATGGCTGAGAACAATGCGCGGGTAGCTCGACAAGTAGCTGAACAGGAGGCTGAACGTCAGGCAAGGTTTGATGCCCGTTTCCGCCAACTCGAGGAACTGATGCGGTTGCACACCCCACCAGACAACGCTTCCCCACCCGTTGAGATGGTGCGATCGTCGATCGACAGTAGATCAGGTATGACCTTTGTTAGTAGTTAATAGACACCGGGCACCTGTAGGCGATAATGCATCATGGTTTGCAAGCAAGATTGGGGAGATTATTCGTAACATGTCGAACTCCATCACGGTGAATGGAAAAAGGTCCCAGTTGACGAAAAGAGCAAGTTATTATTTCATGTTCAGGTATGAATATCAATGTAATGTTTAAGAATATGTTTCGTATGAAAAAATAATGTGACACATTTTTTACCATTGTTTTCTTATCTATTATGTATCAGTCAAACTTCGCACTGAATATGGGACGATACGAGCACGTCAAAGCTGTTGAAAATAAATTGGGTCGTGCATATGCTAGGATTCGTTCGAACTTGTATAGGGACCACTACAAAAAATATTTTGAAGGCATTGATAAAGACGATGATGAGGGGATTGCCAAGGCTAAGGCTATTGGGAGGGAAAACGTGCCAGCAGGATATGGTCCTGAACAGTGGAACCTAATATGTGACTCATTTGATGACGATAAATGGAAGGTAAATATATATTATTATACTGATTAGAAAATTCAGATTGATATAATTTGCATGCACTTGAAGACATTTTATGAATAATTGTGTTTTTTTTTTCTCCAAATTTTATAGAAAAAGTCTGCACGAAATATAAAAAACAGAAGCAAATTGGAAACAAAGCACACAGCTGGCACTTGTTCATTTGTTAACGTCATTTACAAAAAGGTAAGTATCTCTTTTTTATAATTTAATTAAAGTAACATTATTTAGTGTAAATTTTGATTATATGTATTATGTGTAGGAACAAGAAACAAAAGTGAAGCCCAATCCTGTTGAACTATATGAGGCTACCCATACAAGAAAAAAGGATAAAGAGTTTGTAAACGACAAATGCAAAAGTCTATATGTAAGTAAATGTTTACGCTCTGATCATTAAGTTGATTAGTGAAGTACAAGAATAGTAAACTTGCATGAAGTATATATTAAACTAAGGCCAACTATGACTTGTGCAGCTTCAGATGCAAGAATTAACAACCAGTGAGGCCTTAGAGGAAGGCAGTGTGGAGGGGACAAGTGTCGAGGACCGAATGCAAGAAATAGTCACACAGGTGCTAGGGGGCCAACGATCTGGTCACGTTAGAGGAATGGGATGCAGTCTTATTCCTACCCCTTTAAGTACTTCATCTCAAGCGTTCACCCACTTCGACAACCATGACGAGTGTAGGAAAGAGAAGAAGATACTCAAAGCGAGCTTCAATAGACTAGAATCGAACTTCATTAGTATTGGGAGAATTTGCAAGCCAACGTTGAGGAAACCAACAAATTGAAAGCCACTGTTGAGTTCCTAATGTCACGTATTGGAGGGTTAGTGAAACTATATCTATGCATTAATTTTACAAAAACACACATACTAAGTAATCGTTAAAAAGCTTATTGATCATTATATGAAATTCTATTCTTCTTAGGTCTGGAGGGAGCTTGCTTGGAGGTGCATCAAGTGAAGCCAACAATTGAGGGAACTTTGGAATAACCATTTATTTAGGATGTACTTTTTGATACCATCTATTTGAGATATATTTTTTGATACTATGTATTTGGATAGTTGTTGGTACTTTCTATTTGCTATTGTGTATTTGAGTATTTGTTGATCGTGATCTGTTTGGTAATGTATATTTGTTGGTACTTTTTATTTGGTTTATATTATGTTAAGATATTCGCAAAATTTTTGGTTCAAGAACTTTTGAGTTAGTAAATCTCCCTTGACATGTTTATCAAGGTCAAAGAGCTTTGAGTAAACAATGCAAGGGAGTAATAATATCTTTCTAAATTTTATTTTTAAGTGTATGCAGGATGATAAGAGTACAAGAAAGTTAAACCACCCAAGCAGGTTCTTACTTTAATATGTTTCATGAACAAACACATTTTTAGTATCTCTTTCTCTATCATGTTGGGTTTCATTCTCATTGTCTTTGATATTATATATTGGTTCATTGTGAGAGATTACTCAAATTGCTTATGAGGATGAATTGGCAAGGAAGAGGATGCAGATAAGTATTTTATTTTGGGTTTTGGAATTTTCCTGGCCATAGATTGTAAAACATATATTTAATAGTTTTCTCCCTTGGCAGGTTTGGTTCATGGGGCAGTTCTCACATATTTTTGATGATTTTGATGAGGGTAGTCATTTTGAGTTACGTTGCTTGTGAGCATTTAGATTAGTTTGAAGATTGTTGTCTGATGTGGTGAAGTAGTGTTAATGCATAGTAGTCTTCTCTAAAAGGTGTTCAACTTTTAAACTTTGCCAATATTTGTGGTTTTCGGCTTGTGTTTCCAATGATAGGTGTCGTTTTGTAGTTTTAAGCCCTTATTCATGATATGTTTGCCCTTTATATTATATCATTTTCATAATTATAGGATAAAGAGTTATAAGATGTGTTAGTTGTGGTGAATGAATGGGAGAGAGTGGTTGATGGGTTTGTTTTGTTTTGGTGATTGATAGCGTCGAGAAGGAACGAAGCGGCGGGGTGGCTGAGGAAGATGGTGGGAGTAGTGGGGGCGAAGGATTTGCCGGCGGAGCCGTCGGAGCAGGAGTTCAGGCTAGGATTGAGAAGTGGGATCATTCTCTGCAATGTGCTCAACAAGGTTTACTCTGGAGCTGTGCCCAAGGTTAGCCTTTTCCTCATCCTTATCTTCATTTAAATTCTGTGTCTTTTTTGTTTTTTTAGTTTGGGATGTTTAAGCAGTAGTTTGATTTCTTTTTAGGTAGTGGAAAGTCCATGTGATTCTGCTCTGGTTCTTGATGGGGCCGCATTGTCCGCATTTCAGTACTTTGAGAATGTGAGGAATTTCTGGTGGTGTGCAGAAATGGGAATTCCTACGTTTGAGGCGTCGATCCGGAACAAGTATATATTCAGGGATCAGGATTCTCAAAGAATTAGGGACTTTAGTATCTCTATTTTTCATTAAAATAGAAATTTCATTACTTTTAGCCCATTTTTCACATACATCGAATCGAGGATAGAACATATATGGTTTACGGATAGAAATTTGTATAGTAATTCAAAATAAATTTGTTAAATTTCAGGGAGGAAAATCTGGTTGAATCTGTGCTAAGTAAGGTTGTGGAGGAGTTTCAGCATTGCATTTCAAGCCAATTTGAGCTGGTATGTTAGCTTTGGTTATCCAAAACAATCATTTTTCTTTCATTATTTTTCAGCAGAAGGAAACAATTTGGGCAGAGAGATCCTTTTTCAATATGGATTAGGTGATCAAATATGCTTTGACATTCAACTTAGGACTAGGAATTGATGCACATTCCAAATCAATAAACATGTTCTCTTGGATCCTAAACAAGTTTTTTTTTCCACTACTTTTCCTATAACTTAATTAATACCTATCTGATTCGTTATTTGTTCATTTATTTGTAACCATTATTCTTCTTCTTTGTTGTGCTTTGACTCTCTATGTCTTGGTTTGGTTACACTTGTTAACCAAGTTTAATAAACCTTTGTTGGTCAGTTTTTATGGAGGGTAGAATGTAGTGTGGGCCTTTTATGAAATTTTGAAGTATCTGATAGGATCTTCAAAATGATGGCCTCTTGTATTGGACACAGTCAATCTTTGTGGCAATAGAAATGATAATTTCAGATAGGATAGAACAACAAAATATATAGGATCATCAATTGAGCCTCTTGTTTGCATGGGAATGTATTTATGTGGGCAAACATAATTTGTTATTGAGGTCCATAAACCAACCCAGTATACAGAGATTAAGGCTTAGTTGAGTTGACTTTAAAGCTTCAAAGTGTGGATATTTTTTTTTTTAATATTTTGGCTGCTGTATTTTATGCACAGAAAAGGAAATATTCTGATAAGTTAGGACCTCAATGGAGCAAGGAGGAGCTTGAGCATTTTTATGAAGCCTATCGGAAATATGGAAAAGACTGGAAGAAGGTATGCCTTTATTTGACGTTGTGTTTTATTTACTCTTTTGGGATTTACTTAATTAGCCATAATTGGTTGTCATTCATTATATAAGCAGCTTCTAATTTTTGTGGTGTAACTTGATATCTAATTTGGTTATGCATACATATGCAAACATTTTTCATGCTTTCTCCTGTATATCATTTACAATAAAATTTTCTGTTCTAATGAGACAATTTATAACGTGCTCCAGCTTTTGTTTTTGGTCTCTTTTCTATTATTGACTTCATGCATATCCAGTGATCATTGTAGTACATAACGGATCCGTTGAGATGGTGGAGGCTCTCTACATTACAAACTGGGTTGGTAGCGTCCATTACTGTTAGATTGATTTATAACTAGAATCCGTAAAAAACAAAGCCTTCTGTAATTTAGGAGTATTATGGCAATTATACCAACAGTTCTGTATGTGACTCTACCTTTTCCTTTCCTTGCATAAGCAGTGAATATTCTTCTTTTCATGCAAGCTAATTTTTAAAATTAAGCACTATTTTCACCTTTCTTGTATAATCTATTGCGCTTTCTTTTAATGTAATTGATTTGCATGAACTAATGATCAGGGTATGACCTGGTTTATATTTCTTTTGTTTTTTTCTTAATACTTGTCACTGCTTTGTCTTGAACGCATTCTTATAGATTTGAATAAGGGTCATAGTGCTCATTTACTTCTATTAATTGCAAGCTGGAGGATTGAATCTACTATACCTCTTGGCAGAAAATAGTTTCTTTTGCATCCCAGTTATTAGATAGTTTGGAGCGGGTTTGTCATTCAGTTAATAATTTCTTCTAGTTTCAGTAGTTAGTTATGGTGAGATTCTTGATAACTAAAGTTAATAAATTTGTATGAAATTTGATCTTAAATTCAGAAATGAAACTGGTTTGCATATGTATGTAATTTGGTTCCCTGGGTCTGCGATCGATCGCACACGATTGTGCGATCAATCGCAAAATCTCAAACACCTTCTAGTACTGCGATCAATCGCACACGATTGTGCGATCGATCACAGATTTTTTTTAAAAAAATTTTCTAGGACCATTAGGGTCCACTTTGTGGACGCTAATGGTTAACTATTAGCGTCCACTTTAAGTCGATGCTAATGGTTAACCATTAGCGTCGACTATGGCTTCCTTTTACATCACCTTTAGGGTCAAAAAATTGTGACTTTTAGGGTCGATAAAGTGGACGCTAAAAGTTATCATTAGGGTCGACTCTAAGTGGACGCTGATAGATAATTTTTTATTTTTATTTTTTTAGGACCATTAGGGTCCACTTTGTGGACGCTAATGGTTAACTATCAGCGTCCACTTTTATTTGGACGCTGATAGTTAATTTTTTTTTTAATTTTTTTAGGACCATTAGGGTCCACTTTGTGGACGCTAATGGTTAACTATTAGCGTCCACTTTAAGTCGACGCTAATGGTTAACCATTAGCGTCGACTATGACTTCCTTTTACATCACTTTTAGGGTCAAAAAAAATGTGACTTTTAGGGTCGATAAAGTGGACGCTAAAAGTTATCATTAGAGTCGATATTAAGTGGACGCTGATGATCACACAAATGATCATTAGGGTCGGACTATTAGCGTCGACACCTTTAGGGTCCAAAAGTCGACGCTGTTGGCAACAACGCCCACTTTAGGACTTTTAGGGTCGACTCAGAGTCGCCCCTAAAGACCTAAATTCTTGTTGTGCTTATCCCATTTAGCAATTTTCATGAATCTAATAACCATAGTGTTAAAATATATGATCAAACTCTAATACTTGCCTCCAATATGTGATCCTATTGAGTTTGTGTGTGGATTGCAATAAAAGAGTGTACAATGCAAACAACCAAGTAGATCAGACGGTAATAACACCTCTCAAGAATAACGTAAGAAGTCCTTTCGTGGGAGCTTGACGTCACGTATCAAGTCATGCATTTGGAACGTAGTATGTATGACTGACAACTATCCCTTGCCAATTGTCATAAGATCAAAAGTACATAGAGTTACACATTTATTTCTTATTTTTTTGAAAATTTAATTTTAAATTTGTGAGATTTACATGTATAACTAATTTAAAACGAGCTCCTGGAATAATTATATATAGTAATGCTAGAAAGAAAACTACTAAGAGTATGTTTGGTATTGCGGTGGGATGTAGAGCTTTTGGATGTAGAGCTTTTGTCTGTGAGCTTTTGTCAAAAGCGCTTCTACTGAAAAGCTGTTTATATGTTTGGTAACTGTATGTCTTAAACACTTTTTTGAAATTATTGATGTTTGGTAGCAAAACTAAAAATGTGCTTTTTGTTGCAAAAATGATAATAAAGGGCATGTAGTGTTATTGATGTTTTAACTTTCAATACAAAACCATAATAATAGTATAAAAAATAAAGAAACATGAATGGGCAAAAAAGAACAATTCAACCGAAAAAAAATAAATATGTTCTAGAAACAATTCAGGGAAAAAAAAAAAGTTAATCTGACAAATGCATATCTAGCCCACGTCTCTTTGCTGGAATTTCAAATACCAAGGGAATAAAGTTTTATTTTTTATTATCAAGGGGTATAGCACAACGAGAAACCCAAGATAGAGATAGAGATAAAAAAATCAGTGCGTTCTCAATGGGTTCTCTCCTCTCCAAGAACTCTCTGCCTCTCCAAAACCTTTAGTCACAAATTTTTCTCTCTCCCAAATCAAAAGAACCATCGTCTCTCTCTCACTCTACAAATCCCTTATATTCGCTCCAAGAAAACTAGAGTTTACTAAGAAACCAATAACCCCAAAATTCATCTCTTTATCTTTGACCCCAAAAACCCATCATTCCAACGAAAGCTCATCCGTACATTGTTGGCAGTTGAGAGTCTTGAGACCCAAAAAGACCCAGTCGAATGATCAAACTTACCACAATGTCTAGCTATCGAAGAGAAGCGACGAGCTCATCAATTCTCCAAATCGTATAAGGGTTTTCAACTCTCAGATTCATTGAAGAGGGTGTAAGACGTGGAAAAAATATGTATATATATCAGTATTGTTGTGATTATGTGAATTTTGTTCGGATATTTTTGTATAATTGTGATTTTGATTAAACCAAAACTGCGGCGCGCATTTTGGTTGGAAGTCCATTTTGTCAAAAGCCTTGAAATTGAGCTTTGGACTAAACGTGGATTTGGAGTGTTTGAAAACTCAAAAATCCTTTCCAAGGATTTTACCAAACGACCCTAATTTTTCTGAAACAGGCTTTTCAAGGCTTAGAAGAGCTTTTTGGGTCTGCAATCACAGATCCAAACAGGCTCTAAAGCTCTCCTTGTGTCTTTCAAAATATAAGATACATTTTAAAATTACTAATATGTCAAAGTCTAGTAATAATTATTTTATATTTAGTAATATAATTTTAAAAGACAAAAGAAATTTGTGTAAATTTCTTGCAGCCTGGATAAAGTTCTCGTAAACCATCTTCCCAAAATTGGTAGAAGGAGCTTGTTTGTTTGTGATTATCAGTTGTGGGGCCCTGTGAAGCAGAGGATTCTCCGATGTTAGCATCAACAAATGTCCCCATACATACATCGTCTAACAATTCTTCAACAGCATCAACCTCCTCCATCATTTCACTTGTATGTGTGTGCATGTTTGTAGAAGTGTTTACCCTAAAATGATCTTCTTCCCCGTGAAATATCCATCGAGTGTATGTCGGAATAAATCCATTCATATACAAGTGACCCTTCACCTCGCTAATATGAGAATAATATCGATTTGCACAATCACGGCATGGACACTTTGTCATATCATGTGAATCAACTAATTTAACTGCCATTCCCATGAATTCTTCCACACCTTTTTGAAATCGCTCTGAACATCGAGTACTTTCCCGCATCCAACTCCTATCCATATTGATGTCCCTATTGGAGGTTATTCGTTACGTACATGTACGCACACAAGGGAATTAGAAGATCAGATTCTTAAGAATTAATAGAATTAAATGGGAGGTCTGTTCTCAAAAATTGATGCTAGCTCAATGCCATGTTACCTAACAAAATATTCTAGAAGTGGGTTAGTAGTTTAGAACAAATTTCTATTTGTAATTTATTTATTAGTTTAACTCAATGACAGTTTTACATTTTTTACTATTGTTGTTAGCTTTGATATTTATTATAGAATGTTGTCTTGCTTCAAGTTTACTGTGCTGCTTTCTTATTGAACTTAAATATAAAATACAATACACTCATGTACCATACCAACTTTCATAACATAAGTTGATGTGAACTAGAAAATTAATAATATAATCCTAATATAAGAATAAGACTTAATACTAATCAAAAAGTAATAATAAGAGAAGAAGCAAGGTTTAATACAGAAGACAAGAAGAGAGGTTTAATGCAACCACAAGAGAAGAAGGGAGAGATACAGTAGGAATACAAGACTTCAGACCATCACATGTGCGATCGATCGCACCACCAGAAAGGTTTGACTTGTAGTGAGTGCGAGCGATCGCACTATCAGGGGCTTCATTACGTAGTGCGATTGATCGCACCACCAGAAAGGTTTGACTTGTAGTGAGTGCGATCGATCGCACTATCATGGGCTTCAATACGTAGTGCGATCGATCGCACCACCAGAAAGGTTTGACTTGTTGTGAGTGCGATTGATCGCACTATCAGGGGCTTCAGTACGTAGTGCGATCGATCGCACCACCAGAAAGGTTTGACTTGTTGTGAGTGCGATCGATCGCACTATCAGGGGCTTCAATACGTAGTGCGATCGATTGCACCACCAGAAATGTTTGACTTGTAGTGGGTGCGATCGATCGCACCACCAGAAAGATTTTACTTGTAGTGGCCATTTCTATGCTTTGTTAGAATACAATATAAAGTTTATGCTTCAAAATCTAGCCAAATGGGTAAGTTTTTATGTTCAAAGCATGATATGTTTGTAGAAAATTATAAACATGCTTTGATGGGTAAGACACTTCTCAATTTTAACTTATAATACTTCTATGTGGCCATTTCTATGCTTTGCTAGAATACAATATAAAGTTTATGCTTCAAAATCTAGCCAAATGGGTAAGTTTTTATGTTCAAAGCATGATATGTTTGTAAAAAATTATAAACATGCTTTGATGGGTAAGATAATTCTCAATTTTAACTTATAATACTTCTATGTGGCCATTTCTATGCTTTCTTAGAATACAATATAAAGTTTATGCTTCAAAATCTAGCCAAATGGGTAAGTTTTTATGTTCAAAGCATGATATGTTTGTAGAAAATTATAAACATGCTTTGATGGGTAAGACACTTCTGAATTTTAACTTATAATACTTCTATGTGGTCATTTCTATGCTTTCTTAGAATACAATATAAAGTTTATGCTTCAAAATCTAGCCAAATGGGTAAGTTTTTATGTTCAAAGCATGATATGTTTGTAGAAAATTATAAACATGCTTTGATGGGTAAGACACTTCTCAATTTTAACTTATAATACTTCTATGTGGCCATTTCTATGCTTTGCTAGAATACAATATAAAGTTTATGCTTCAAAATCTAGCCAAATGGGTAAGTTTTTATGTTCAAAGCATGATATGTTTGTAAAAAATTATAAACATGCTTTGATGGGTAAGATAATTCTCAATTTTAACTTATAATACTTCTATGTGGCCATTTCTATGCTTTCTTAGAATACAATATAAAGTTTATGCTTCAAAATCTAGCCAAATGGGTAAGTTTTTATGTTCAAAGCATGATATGTTTGTAGAAAATTATAAACATGCTTTGATGGGTAAGACACTTCTCAATTTTAACTTATAATACTTCTATGTGGTCATTTCTATGCTTTCTTAGAATACAATATAAAGTTTATGCTTCAAAATCTAGCCAAATGGGTAAGTTTTTATGTTCAAAGCATGATATGTTTGTAGAAAATTATAAACATGCTTTGATGGGTAAGACACTTCTCAATTTTAACTTATAATACTTCTATGTGGCCATTTCTATGCCTTGTTAGAATACAATATAAAGTTTATGCTTCAAAATCTAGCCAAATGGGTAAGTTTTTATGTTCAAAGCATGATATGTTTGTAGAAAATTATAAACATGCTTTGATGGGTAAGACACTTCTGAATTTTAACTTATAATACTTCTATGTGGTCATTTCTATGCTTTCTTAGAATACAATATAAAGTTTATGCTTCAAAATCTAGCCAAATGGGTAAGTTTTTATGTTCAAAGCATGATATGTTTGTAGAAAATTATAACACTCTTGTCACTATCAAACTGAATATGGCAAACCTATACACGTTTTCGCTCTTGTCACTATAAGCACATGTTTTTACAACCTAGACTTCATTGCATAATGAGACTTCCATGTAACTCTGCAGGTTCACCTGCACGGACAGTAGGCTGGCGTGATCAGGGTTTTATACACACAAGTTTCTTAAAAAATTTGTGGCCGAACTCTGTGTATGCTTTTAGTTACATCTTCTTAACATAAACGTATCCCTGAAGTGTTGATGATATATGTTGACCGTTGTTATATTGGTATTTGAGGTACTCTTACGGGATGGGTCATCTCTTATCATGTTAGCCATTAAAACATGAACTACCACATAGCAGTTCATGTCACACTAATTTTTGTAAAATGTGGAAGAAAATTATAGTAAAATCCTCTTGGGACCATTCAGCTTGCAGCTAGTACTTAATGGTTTAAGGTTCTTTATCTACTCATATACCTAGACATAGAACTAGATTAAGGTTACACCTTGAATTTGTCTACTAACCTTGCTAGTTCTTCATTCATTATACATTTTACAAATAGAGTTAATAGATAATAAATCTTCAAAAATAGATGGGCAGCAGCTGATATATCTAGAGTTTGTGATATAGGAGCAAAAGAAGCTTCTGTAAGATGCCATTTACTGGTTTCTGAACTAGAAGGGAAATAGCAATCACGTTAACATAACAGTACTCGAAAACCCTGCACCCAATTGGATTTTCTTCAGAGACAGTATTGACAAGAAAATGAAGAGCAAAATTGAATAAATTTACACCCAACAGAAGCTTAAATGATCAAATATTAGGCTCCTACTATGTTTGAAAATATCCCAATACTCAAAATCACAGGAAACAGAATAGAAACCACAAAAATCAACCATTTTAGATGCAAAAAAGCAACCCATGAACAACAGATGCAAAATAGAAAGAGAAGAAGAGGGGAGAAACTCATTTAACGTTTTCAAGGGTTTAGGAGAAACTCATACCGGAGAGAGGTACGCCAGAGAGAAAGCCATAGGAGAGCGTTAAGTGCGCTGGAGTGAGAGCTGGCAGAGAGAGGTGCGCCGGAAAGAGAGCTGCCGGAGAGAGAAACTTGCGCTGGAGTACTGAGTGAGAGAGACAGCGATCGAGAGAGAGAGAGTGAGAGTGAGAGTGAGAGTGAGATGAGCTTCAATTCGTGGGATTTGGTGAAAAAAAGACCTCCGAAATTTTGAGCACCCGCTAGTTTTTAATAGATGGCGGCAAATGATTTTGTGCAGCTCAATTAGTGGCTACTGCTTAAGGCATTTTAAAAAAATAAATAAATGAAGAGCAAAATATAAAAAAAAACCCTCCAAAATAAATGAGAAAAATATAAAAAAAACATGAAGCAATTTGTAATTTATGCCAACTACGGTGACTAATTATTTACTATTTATTCCAAAAAAAAACATTTTCTCAAAAAAAAAATTATTCTACCAATTTTTTTATTTTTATTTATTTATTTATTTGTAATTTTTCTCTTATAATATGTTTTTATTATTATAATATTAACTAAAAATTTCCGTTTAATAAATTTTTATGATAAAAATCATTAAGTTGATATTTATCTTATAATTAGTTATAAAATAATACAAAATCCAAAGATAATATAAAAAGCTAACAGTTCAATTGAATGTTCGATTGAACCTTCAATTGTATCAAGTTTGATCTATAAATTGATCATACCATAGTCAATCGAACTAATTCATTAGGATCGCTCGGATGTTTGATCGAACATTTAATCCTATCACGATCAATCGAACTAATTCGGTAGGATCGATCGGACATTTGATTCTATCATGATCAATCGAACTAATTCATTATGATCGATCAGATGTTTGATCGAACGATTAATCCTATCGCGATCAATCAAACTAATTCATTAGGATCGATCGGATGTTTGATCGATCATTTAATCATATCATGATCAATCGAACTAATTCATTAGGATCGCTCAGATGTTTGGTCGAACATTTAATCCTATCACGATCAATCGAACTAATTCAGTAGGATCGATCGGACATTTGATTCTATTACGATCAATCGAACTAATTCATTATGAGCGATCAGATGTTTGATCGAACGATTGATCCTATCACGATCAATCCAACTAATTCATTAGGATCGATCAGATGTTTGATCGAACGATTGATCCTATTGCGATCAATCTAACTAATTCATTAGGATCGATCGGATGTTTGATCGATCATTTAATCATATCACGATCAATCGAACTAATTCATTATGATCGATCGGATGTTTGATCGAACATTTGATCCCATTCCGATCGATTAGACTAATATATAATAGTATCGATCGGAATTGATTTTATCAGATGTTTGATTGAACCTTCAATCATGTCAAGTTTTATTGATTGTATCCCGATCAATTTAAGTAATGCACTAATATAATATAAAATGCTTAGGCTTCAATTCAATGTTTGATCGAACATTTAATTTGTTTGAATTTTGTTCGATCATTTGATCTTATCACGATCGATCGATCAAATGCACTATGTAGGACCAATCGGATATTTGATCAAACCTTCAATTTCAATTGTTTCAATCATTTGATCTTATCACAATCGAACTAATTCATTATGATTGATCGGATATTTGATCAAACCTTCAATTTCAATTGTTTCAATTATTTGATCTTATCACGATCAATCGAACTAATTCATTATGATTGATCAGATATTCGATCAAACCTTCAATTTAATTGTTTCAAGTTTCATCGATCATTTGATCCTATCATGATCGATTGAACAAATGTACTATGATCAAACGGATGTTTGAATGAACCTTTAATTTCAATTGTTTTAATTTTGATTGTCACTTGATCCTATCATTTCATTATATCACTATCAAAGTTTTTGTACATTATGCAATAAAAATTAAAATAAAAAAAAAATTATATATATATATATATATTTATATATATATATATATATATATTAACATATATATATATATATCGATCGCATCTTGGGCGCGATCGATCGCGATCGATCGCAGAATGTAAACAACACGCTCATGCTGCCTGAATGCGATCGATCGCACCATTTGTGCGATCGATCGCACTCGGCCAGCAAATCACGTGACCTATTTTAGGTCCCTTTCCCCCTACACCCACATATTTTTCTTCTCCAAGCATCACCCACCTCCGGCACTCCTCCACCGTTTTTCACCACTCCTCCACTCCTCCACCATTTTTCACCACCTCTACCACACAGCCACCACACGGTTCTCTTCTCCGGCAACCATACCAAGTATTTTTCACCACCTCTAATTTACACCATATTCCCCATTCCCATCAACACCCCAACCCCGATCACTTCCCCAATTTTTTTTTTCTCATATTTCTGAAATTGTGGGTGTTCATCCACCCACATTGCTTTGTTATGGTTGGATTTTGCTGTTTTTCCAGGGGGTTTTGAGCGGAGTTGCTTTGTTTTTCAATTTTGTCTATCTCTAGTGCACACTAGGTGTTTGTCAAAAGTCCCCAATCAAGCGCTCATCATGCCAAGAGCTCGAGCTTCGTCCTCCCGAGTGTCCGATACCCGAGCCATTTGTCCCCCACCCACTTTTGAGGAGCGGGAGCGGCTATTTGAGACCACCTTCGCCATTCACGAAGACTTTCAAAATCTTGAGGTGACTCAATGGGCGGTCGCCGAGTTCAAGCGACGGGGGCTCAACAAGCTTTTCAAGCCGGTCACCACCACTGCCTACAGAAAATTGGTGATCGAGTTCTATGCCAACCTGTCGCATGACTGCAACAACGTGGCGGCCCTCGCTTCCAAAGTGAAAGGCAAAGCTATTGACGTAACACGGGCCGACATTGCTGCTGCCCTTCAATGCAATCATGAGCACCCTCCAGAAGCCGCACAACTTGCTGAGCAACCGGCCAGATTCTACGTGGCGAAAATCATTGAGGACATGTGCAATGGGCAGTATGCCGATTCCCATCATAATGCCGGCAGCCGATCGAAGCTACCTCAACGGCTTTGGTTTGTGGACTCCATATTACACCGTAATGCTTTTCCCTTGGGGCACAAATCTCAGAGGCGGGATCAATTTCTTCAAACACTCTACGCCTTCCATAAAGATGCTTGGTACTCCATTCCCGACATAATTTGGAACCAAATTCAGAAATTTTGGAATGGGGTGCACGTTGGAGGAGTGGAGTCCACACATTCATGGGGGTTGCCTTTCCCATACTTAATCTCGTACATCCTCCGGAAGAAAGGCATCAAGGGTACCGCAGCTGATGAGCCAGTCACTACTACTCCCATATTTGGCATTCGCCAATGGAACAAGAGCTTGTCCCACATGCCCCGGGGACCAGCAGCTGGTGCGGAAGAGAGTGAGGCCGAGCCGATGGTCGAAGATGAACCTGAAGTTGAGCCAGAGGCATCTGAGGAGGAGGAACAAAACCGCTCACTTATTGAAGAAATAGCGGGCCTTTGGAGAGAGTTGGCTGGCCAAAGAAAGAGGCATCCAAAACTTTCAAATTGATGGACAAACGCCTAGGCGCCTTAGAAGAATTGATGCAGTCCATTCTCACCCGGTTGCCACCGCCATCTGCAGGAGCATCATCTTCTGGACAGCAGTGAGCAGGGACCACCGTCTGGCTGAAGACGTTAAACTTAGCGCTCATGGGAGGCACCCCATAGTTTACCCTTTTTATTTTGTTTAGTATGTTTTAAGTTAATCTTTTTATTTGTCTTTTGGTTCGAACTCTTTTTATTTGTCTTTAGTTTTGTTTCAATATATTCATCATATCATATCTATACACTATTAGATCTATAAAATTTAATATGAATTATGAAATGAGAATTAAGAATTAAGTTTTCATTCGGGGAATTAATTCCCATTTCGTTAGGAATCATTTGGGGAATTCACTTAAAACTGAAGTTTTCAAATTAGTCCGAATGAAAACTTTATCCTCCAAATGAAACTCCTAACCAAATGGCAAATATATACAAATTAAAATCTTTCTTTAGGAGGATGGAATTGAAATAGAAGAATTTTTCCTTTTTTTAAAAAAAAAACATATATACATATATATTGAAACAACTGTACATATGGAATATTAAGTGAAAGGGAGAGCTTTACTTTTACGGTTAAAATTTTATTTTGTTATATTTAACGGTGCATATTGTGCCACTTTATTTGAAAATTTTAAACAATGCAGTGATATATACACAATTTTAGTGGATGCTATTGGGCATCAATTTTTTTTTTTTTTTTAGTTTTCCTACCTACTCTTTAGGGTCGACAAAGTTGACCCTAATGATCACTCTTCAGCGTCCACTTTTAGTGGACGCTATTGGTGATTAATATTATTTTTATTTTTTATTTTTAATTCCTCTACACACTCTTTAGGGTCGACTTTGAAAGTCGACCCTAATGATCACTCTTCAGCGATTTTATTTTTTTTTATTTTTTTTAATTCCTCTACACACTCTTTAGGGTCGACTTTGAAAGTTGACCCTAATGATCACTCTTCAGCGTCCACTTTTAGTGGACGCTATTGGTGATTAATATTATTTATTTTTATTTTTTTTAATTCCTCTACGTAGTCTTTAGGGTCAACAAAGTCGACCCTAATACTTAAGTATTAGGAAAGTCGACCCTAATGATCACTCTTCAGCGTCCACTTTTAGTGGACGCTATTGGTGATTAATATTATTTTTTTTTATTTTTTTTAATTCCTTTACACACTCTTTAGGGTCGACTTTCAAAGTCGACCCTAATGATCACTCTTCAGCGTCCACTAAAAGTGGACGCTATTGGTGATTAATTTTATTTTTTTTTATTTTTTTTAATTCTTGTACATAGTCATTAGGGTCGACTTTTGTCGACCCTAATACTTAAGTATTAGGATCGACTTTCAGAGTCAACCCTAATGATCACTCTTCAGCGTCCACTTTTAATGGACGCTATTGGTGATTAATATTATTCATTTTTATTTTTTTTAATTCCTCTACGTAGTCTTTAGGGTCGACAAAGTCGATCCTAATGATCACTCTTCAACGTCCACTTTTAGTGGACGCTATTGGTGATTCATTTTATTTTATTTTTATTTTTTTTAATTCCTGTACATAGTCATTAGGTGAAAGTCGACCCTAATGATCACTCTTCAGCGTCCACTTTTAGTGGACGCTATTGGTGATTAATATTATTTATTTTTATTTTTTTTAATTCCTCTACGTAGTCTTTAGGGTCGACTTTGATCACTCTTCAGTGTCCACTTTTAGTGGATGCTATTGGTGATTAATTTAATTTAATTAATTTTTTTTTTTTTTAATTCCTGTACAGAGTCATTAGGGTCGACAAAAGTCGACCCTAATACTTAAGTATTAGAAAGTCGACCCTAATGATCACTCTTCAGCGTCCACTTTTAGTGAACGCTATTGATGATTAATATTATTTTTTTTTTATTTTTTTTTTAATTCCTCTACACACTCTTTAGGGTGAAAGTCGACCCTATTGATCTTTTTCCCGCCTCTTGAATATTTCCCGCGTGTATATTAGGGTCGAGTTATTAGCGTCCACTGTAGAGTGGACGCTATTATTCATCTTTTGGGTCGGCTATTAGCGTCCACTTGGATGTGGACGCTAATACTTAACTATTAGGGGCGACTATAAAGTCGCCCCTAATAAGTCGCCCCTGATGAGTCAGTTTCTTGTAGTGAAGAATCCTTTTCGTTTTGGGGTTGTTGAGAGGTGTTATTACCGTTTGACTTGGCCGTGTACATTGTACAGTCTTTTATTACGATCCACACACATTTTTAGCACGATCACATGGAGGGCCAAATGATAGGAACGGTATCTTCCCCAGTTTAAATCAACTGAAGATTTAAATAAATTGGAGAATATTCAGCTAGTTATAGTGCAGGCGTATTTTTGTCTTTACACTTTTTGAAAGGACAAAAATACCCTCTACTATAATTAATTGAATATTCTGCGGTTCAAATGAAATAGAGAGGATCTTAATTACAATTGGTAGTTGTTATTGTGGGAACAGGATCCTCTCCAGTCCTTTATGACCTAGAGAATATCCAGTTCAAGGCTAGGATTTCTTCTCAGAAATCCTATGGCCACAAATGGGACACATATCCCACTACTAAAAATAATAATGAAATATTATATTAAATTAAAAAAAATTAAAAATTTAATAAAAAAATAAGAAAAAAGAAGGGAGTGGCTGGTCATCATAGGGGGTGGCCAGCCACCCCCATCTTGCAAAAGCGGGTGGCCGAACCACCCCCAAGAGCCTTGGGGTGGCTCGGCCACCCCTTTGGGCAAGTTAAAAATAAAAGAAAATGGGTTGGCCCTTGGGGGCCACCCCCCTTTTGCAAGATGGGGGTGGCCGAACTACCCCTATGGCCTATGGGGGTGGTTCGGCCACCCCTTCGCCGGCCATTGGAAGCCACCCCCTACCCAAAATGCAGGTGGCTGGCCACCCCCTATGGTGGCCAGCCACCCCCTTCTTTTTTCTTATTTTTTTGTTAATTTGTTTTTTAATTTTTTTTAATCTAAAATAATATTTTATTATTATTTTTATTAGTGGGATATGTGTCTCATTTGTAGGCATAAGATTTCTTCTCAGAAATTCTAGCAAAAAATTAGATATTCTCAAGTCCAGAATAGACTGGAGAGGATTCTATTCCGTTATTGTGAGACTAATTGGTTGTTTGCATTGATTATGATTTAATGTACATTTATCATTTTAGCACATTCTTCTGATCTTATGACAACTAGCTCTCAATCAATCATACATACAACCTTCCAGATCATGCATGACTTGATACATGATGTCAAGCTCCCACGAAATCACTTGTTAGGTAATACAGTTGGAAGAAAGTTTCTTGCACGTTTATTTATTTAATTGTTGTTGGTAAATTAATACTTCAACTAACTAATAAAGAAAAGTCAAAGAAGTATATTTCACATTGTTGTTAAACATCGACAAGAGGGCGTGTTCAATCTAATATATGAGATAGGTGCTATCAAGGGTATCATTGCACAATATACTAACACATGCGATAACAACATGCTACATTTAGCTGCACTATTGGCTCCTTTAGATCGACTAAATATCAAATCAGGAGCAACCCTTCAAATGCAACGAGTTATTGTGGTTTAAGGTGGGTGGTAACTATATGAGTTGAATTTATTTTTCTTGTGATTGCAAATTTGTTGGTTTCACTTTCACTTGTTAATTATTTATACCTTGATCATTGTAGGAGATAGAAAAAATTGTGCCGCCTTCATACAAGAAGATCAAGAATATATATCTAAAGGGTAAGCCTATTGATACACCTATAGACATCGAGAAGTATAATATATATATCAGAAAGGTCAAGATGCTGAATTAGTTCAGGAGACACCTTCGGAATTTTTCACAAAAGAACATAAAGAGTTAAAAGAACAAGGTGAAAAGTGGATGAAAGACACAGCAAATTAGTGCATGCTTGTAGCAGCATTGATTGCCACTGTGGTCTTTGCTACAGCTTTTATTGTACCAGGTGGCAAAAATCAAGAAATAGGAACACCCATTTTTTTGGAAAGTAAGTGGTTTACGGTGTTCTTCATATCGGATCCATTAGCCTTGGTCTTCTCTTCGACTTCGATACTAATATTTTTGTCAATTCTCACTTCGCGTTATGTGGAAAATGATTTCCCTGTGTCATTACCTGCAAAGTTGTTGCTTGGACTTACCACACTCTTAATCTCTATAACAAGCATGATTATAGCTTTTGGTGCAACCTGCTATTTGGTTTACCACAACAAAACGGCATGGGTCCCAATTGTTATTATTGCTTTTGCAGGTGTCCCAGTTATTTTATTTGTTCTGCTACATTATGGACTTTGGGTTGATATTTTCCTATCAACATTCTTTTCTAGGTTTCTTTTTCAGCCATGTGAACCTAGGCTTTTTTAGCAGAAGATGTTGATTGGGCAGGTGATCAAAATTTGAAATGCAAGTCAATCAAAGAGGAAAGCAAATTGTTAGAGGTAGTTAAGTGATTTTAAACGAGAAAGGGTGAAGAAATAAGACTTTGAATTGATGTTCTTCTGTACTATTTCCATCAAGACTTAAACTTGATCTTCATTGATTAGAACTGCCATAAATTTTGCATTGTACTTTACTTTGTGAACCCATAGTGGGTTAATTATAATCAAGCTACAATTGAGGAAGAACTTCCATTTGTCAAGTGATAAGTTGTACTAGCTCGATTATTAGTTAGTGTTGATTGAGTTTTTGATGTAGCGGAAGACTTGGTAACCAAGACTAAGAGCTTCTTCATCTCTTAATCAAGAAAATAAAACACAATCAGCAGGTTGAAGATAAATCTCCGCAGAGATGATTGAGAGAAATCTCAAAGTTTTTGATAAATATTTCAAGATGAGTCTTTTTGTATTACAAGCCTTACACCTATTTATAGCAAAACTAAAACACTCTAGACAAACCATATACTCTGGACAAGCTAAGCACCCTTGACAAGAGGAATAAACACAAAAACAAAATCACATGATCCTAGCATGCTTTCAGACAAAAGGAATAAAGAACTAGACAATTACGCATGATCCTAACATTATTCCTAGACAAGCTAGCATTATCACTTAATAAAGGACTCTAGCCAAGCTAATAAGTTAAAGAAATCATTATTGCTCAGCAACTTTCGGTGCTCCAATAAGAGTTGTCCCTTTGTTTTGAGCTGAAAAAGGTAATAAGTGGGCTTCCAGCGAATGGGTGTCCAGACGGGCTCCGAACGCTGCTTCGAACGGGCAGTTCTGTCACTCGAAAACCATTCAATGGAAATGGGCCGTTCGGACGGGACTTGGTGGGCGTCCGGACAGGCTCTTCTGCCAGGCAACATTAACCTCCTTTTGTATTTCCATTAATGCCTTAGAACGGGTAAGGTTCTGATCAACCGGCGCTATTCCCATATTATTTTTGTCTTTTTTCTTATTATCGCATTTACCGAAGATGTAGGTAAATGTTGTCCTACGTTAGTTTTGGATGGACTAATGGGTTTGATAAGATTTGTTAGGGTTCGTTGGAAGTAGTGATAATTTTGACATTTGGTCCAAGCTGAACGTTCGAAGTAGGTTAGCTGAACGTTCGAGTCAAACCCTAATTCCGAACATTCGATGTTACACTCCTGATTCGTATAACAAAATAAGCAAGTGATAATCTCTGATCCGTTTACGTTGTTTAAATTTCTGGAAGGAAATTTGACAAGCATAATAAGCAAGAAAAATGAAAAAGTTATTTAGTATCTTGATTCAAAATCATTTCTCTCTCTCGATCTGTCTCTGGTATGTAATTTACAAGTTACTCAATACATGACATATCTCAAGTCGTTTGTATGTCAATTTTTCCAACAGATATAAATACTTTTGTTGGAAAGATATCTCTCTAATTCAAATACCTAGCACCTGAGCCTTCAATTTTGGACATCGATCTTTGATAATAAATTATCATTACCATAAACTTAAGTGATTTCCAAATGAATAACGACTTATTTATGTTACTAGAGATGACACTTAGTTTTTGCAATCACTCTTAATCTGCTCATCTATTTAAATATTCTATACATATAAACAAAACCATATTAATTATGTATTCATCATATCTTTTCTATCTGTTTTATTTCTTACAAAAGAAGAAACAGTCCAAGAGGGTGCTGTCAAGTAAAGAGCCACAAGAAAGAAGACAGAAGTCAAAGGTGACAATTGCAAGGAGTGAGATATTTCCAAAAAATGAGTAGTCCTCTGATGTAGACCACAATGCTTAGGAATATATGAGGAAGACCGGACGGACGGTAGTGTAAAGACACCCCGAAAGATGGTGACACAATCCAAGACTCGCTCAGTAGCAAAAGAAGTCTTTGGAACTGCGATCGATCGCACGTTGACTGCGATCGAGTGCACCTGTCCTGGAAGTTCGAGAGAAGCCCCTGGAACTGCGACCGATCCTCTCTTGTGACTGCAATCGATCGCGTGATCAAGCGCACCTGGCCCCTGGAAGTGCTATTGATCACCCATGGGCAGCGATCGAGCGCACACGGGAACTCTATGTTAATTTTTGCTGCGTTTTTAGGTTTAAACCGACTTTCTTTCCTTGTTTTGCTAGGATTAGGGTTTTTGGATGTATTATTTCCGTGTTTTACTAGTAATAGGAGTCTTGAGTCTATAAATACATGCTTTATAGCCTCTAGAAAAACAGTTTATGTTGATTTATCAGTAGTTTTCTTTTAAATAAGAATTACTCATAGGTAAGTTTTCTTCATATTTTTCCTTGGGCTATAGATAGACTCTATAGTTTTGAGAAGAGTTCTTAGATCATTGATAGACTCAAGATCTAAGAATTATGTATCCGTTCTTTTTGTTACTGTTTCTTTGCATCCCACCAAGTCAGGTTGCATCATCCTCCAAGGACTTCTAGTAGTGGAAAAGATAACCATCAAGAAGCATTCAATTCCTTTGTATCAAATACATCATCAGATGAACCTAATGCTTGTATGTGAGTGATCTCTCTTTTTTTGTTGTCCATATGCAGTTACATAGACATGTGATACCAAAAAAAAAAAAAAAAACTAATTGTCCAATTAATGATCTATTAAGCATTTCTATTTAACTAGGCCAAGAGACACCCCAAAAAAATAATAATAATAATAGAAAGAATCACGCGCACAGTACATACACAAAAATGGGAAATTTTTTCATTTTTTGCCTTATTAGATATTTTATCTTCCTTCTTTAGTATCTAAATGCTACCAGGGACGATAAGATTTCAACACTTCTGTTCCCCTCTATCAAGCTGCCCAAAAAGTGACTGGAAAGGTGCTAAGGCTCTATTTGAGAAAGATGCATATGTGTTTCATCGTCCCATAACAGAAGGGAATGAGACTGCTCTTCACATCGCTATTGTAGCAGACCGCGCTGCTTTTATAAAAGAACAGGTCAAATGTATGACTCCGGATGACATAGCATTACGAAATTATCATGGATCACTTGCTAAGGCGATGGTGGAAGTGAACAGGAAACTGCTATTAATCGTTGGTAGCGGTGGAAAAAGACCATTTTAATTTACATGCATTGAACGGACGTAGAAAGATGGTGTCGTATCTATACCCTCTAACTCCTTTTGAATATTTCTGCTGATATGTTTGGTATGTCCCACATTCATCTCACTGATATTTTGGAGTTTGAGAAAATTAATTTACAATTTGATCTACTCACTACAAGAATTTGGCTCTTTAGCATCGACATTATTAGTGTCCATTGAGAAGTGGACACTAATAAACACCTATTAGCGTCCACTTTTTACTATCGACGCTAATATGTGGACGCTAAAATTCTTGCGGGAAATTATGACTCCTGCCTGTTGAGGTGAGAAAACAATTAGTTGCGATAATTAACTATTAGGGTCTACTAATATACTAATCAGCGTCAACTTTAATGTTGATGCTAATGTGTTTTCTTAAGAGCCAAATTAGATGCAACCCAACAAGTGGACACTGATGAGCTACTATTAGCGTCCACTATTGATTTGGACGTTGATAATAGGTGATGCATGCCAATAAAATAATCATCATCAAATAAATATCTCTAAAATAGACTTTAAAAATTTGGGGCGCTACAGAACTAATCCTTAGAATCCTGTCACTTTTTTGTGCCTGCATTATTTAGGCTATGGTGTTTTAGGTCGTAGTTGGCATGCATATAGTTTCTTAATCTATAGTAGCACATCTTTTTTGGGGAAAGATAATTTTAATAGATATAGAGATTATGTAGACGAAGTTGCGTTTGAATTCATGAAGAAATCGGGCGAAGACGACATCGAACGAGGTCTAAAGCTCGTCCGTACAAGCCTATTGGACAAGCTTTGGAGAAAATTCCTACGAGCTTTGGTCAGAGTGGTCATTGGTCCGTGTTTGAAGAAGGGTTCAGAATTGGGATCAATGTTGAGCCCCGAGGCATCCAATCAATATCACGGTTGGATCCCGTTTGGCTCAGAGCTTATTCTCGAAGGGTCTAGTTGGAGTCTCAGCTGGTCTTTATCCAACCAAGGATGGTTTTTAGCATGTCTGTAAGGTTTTGTCGCATTTTTTCGTCAAAAACAAAAATAACCCGTCCAAACAAGATAGCTACCATGTGTTTTAATTTCATTTTTTACTAGATTTATGATGAGAATCAACAAACACTATTAAAGGATCCATTGCATGTTCCAGTTGGGCCTATTACTAGAGTAAGATCCAAGAAGATCAAAGAAGCACTTAATGGGCTGATTCAAGAGATTTGGGTTGGTTCTAAAATGGGGCATTCCAAGCTTGGCCCAAAAGAAGATGAAGGCATAATAAATTTAATCCAAGCTATTGATGTGGCTGATCTTGCTTAATGGGGCATAATTTCCTTAGCAATGGCGTGGATTAATGACTGATTATGGCTTGAGTGGACGTGGAATTAGAAGGGTTAAATGGCTGACTGGCTTTCCATCTCCATACCAATTAAATTGGCTGATTGACTTGCCTATTTCAGACCTTCCTTAGTTTAATAAAGAACTGAAAATGGGAAGCTACGAGTGGAAAAAGGCAAGAGAGTGTGAGACTAGTATCGAAAACAAAGCCAATTTAAGAGTGAAACACGAGTGTGAGTGACTTAATTTGAGTGTAAACACGTGAGGAATTATTTCTAACATTTTTCTATAGTTTCAAAACTATGTCTTCTAGGGGCGACACATCAAACAAAGAAGGTAGGGAGGAGTCGTTCTTCATGTTGCAGGCTATGCAACAACAATATGAACGCATGGACGTGGTGTTTAATGAGATTTAGGATTGGATGGATAGGCAAGACGCTGTTATTACTACTTGGCGTGAGGGGCATTCCCAAAGAGTCCCTAATGCTAGAAGGCAAGAAAGGCGTGCGCACGTGGATGATTCTGAAGATGAAAGGGATCAAGCTTCATTGAACAGTGAGGGCAGGTTCGTGCCAATGGGAGAAAGGCGTGGTAGAGGTTTCTGAAGAGATCCAAGATGGCAAAATGGAACTGACAGAAACTTAGGAAACATTAAAATGAAGATATTGTCATTCCCAGGAAAAAACGATCCTAAAGCGTACTTGGAATGGGAGAAAAATGTGGAGTTGATTTTTTAGTACCACAACTACTCCAAGGAGAAAAAGGTGAAACTCGCTGTCATTGAGTTTACTGACTATGATATTATTTGGTGGGATCAACTTATGATGAATAGAAGGAGAAATCATCATGATGAGGCAGTTTGTCCCTAGTTACTACTATAGGGACTTGTATCAAAAATTACAAAGTCTTACTCAAGGTTATAGGAGCGTGAATGACTACTACAAGGAGATAGAGATCGCCATGATTCGGGCTAATGTAGAAGAGGATAGAAAAGCTACCATGGCGAGGTTTTTGAATGGGCTGAACCGG